>SZWC01010811.1:4262-41949 GCA_023375785.1 Penium margaritaceum
GGGGGGAACACCAGGCTTACTTTGGCCAGAGACGCTCAGAGGGGTTGAGAGGGGCTTGGTTGAGAGAGGCTAAGCTGCCTCCCTCTGTGTGTGTGCGTGTGTGTGTGTGTGTGTGTGACATTCACTGCTGTCGGAGGCTGCAGTGCGAGACAGCGCCGGCGGTGGCTGCACTAGCGCTCTGCAGCAGCCGGCCTGCATGAGAGCGCTGGTGCGGGATGCTTGGGCGTTTTCCCACAATGCGACAAGGCGACAAGCCGTGGTTCGTGCGGACGGGGACAATGAGAGGAGGCAGCGGAGGGGATGGGCGGAGTAGACACTTTGGGTGTGGCGGCGGCTTTGGTGGGGACTTGGACGCCTTCGCCGAGAGTTTTGGCTGCCGCCTGTTCGGCGTGGGAGGAGTGTTGCGGACGATGGTGCGACTGAGTGCGTTCGTCGGCTTGCAGTGCGCATGACACGGTAGTACGGGAGGCGGCTTCTGTAATCCCACGCACGCTCGTCGCATCGGACGTGCGGCCAGGAGGAAGAGGACGAGCGTTCTGCGGAGACCATGCGCCACCACAGCCAGCCAGCTCGCCCCAGAGGCCACCATGAGGGAAGATTCCGGGCAGAGGGGGAGTGTGGTTCCCACGGCCAGGTCTCGAGAGATCCGTTCTGTATTTCTGACGTTTGCGTGCCTCGACGTCATCGTCTACCTTCGTGCTCACGTTGAACAAAGAGTACACGGGTGAGGCTGGGAATCGTTGGAATGCGTCGTCTACGACGGATGCCAACGAAATCGCAGGTTCCCACTCACCTTCCTTTGCGCCGTCGTTCAGTTTCGTCGTTTGAGTCATCGATTGTGTTGAGTTTAAGTCCCGATTCAAAAAAACCGTGCTAGTGCGCCAGGTTGGAATTAAAAAAGGACGGCGAACTCCTGGAAAACAATGACGACGTCCTCCAATCTCTACATCTCCGAGCAAGCTTGGGGTAGATGTGCGAAATTTGCTAGAGGTTGAGGCCGTCAATTGTGGACAAAAGTAGATTTGGGACTGCAGCCCAACCATCGCTAACATTTTTTTTTGTTCGCTGAAACATCGCCTCGGTTGTGGTTAACCCCTGCCCGCATCTCACAGTGGGAAATTTCAGGGAATTGAACACCCTCCGTTCCATGCAACTTATGTCGCATCGGCATAGGTGTCCAAGGAACTCTGTTCCTTTGGATATGTGGGAGTCAGCTGCCGGGCTTGACCCACTAAAATCCACCATCGAAGGTAGTTCCAACCAACGGTCGTAACCGTTGGTTGAGGGGGTTCCCAAGCAACTCGATGAGCTGCTTGTGGAAGTACCCATCCCCCCGGTGTTGATTGTGAATGTTTCTCTAGTGGTGCCGTACCGAAGGGGCGATAACTATATGGGTTCATTGGACTTTAAAGTCCGCTTTACAAATGGCTGGGTGTCTGGTGACTGATTGTATTTTGTGGTTAAGTTTCTTTCTGCTTTATGGGGTGTTTTGGTTATGTAAGTGAAGCATGTGAAGATTTATGTCGTCTTCAAAGTTCTTAAGAGTATAGGGCATAAGAAGTGTGGAGGGGTTTTGTGGGTTTCGTGAATTGCCTAGAATGATTTTGCATCTCAGTTTCCAAATCTCATGGAACGTTGTGGCTTGGAGTAATTGCCACCATTGATGTGTGTCTTTCCATTGGTAGAAGGCGAGGGTGGTGGATGGGGCTTGACAAATGAAAGTGGCAGATCTTGCGAGGGTGATAAAAGTAGGTCGCAGGTTTGGGCAATCATGAAAGGCATGTCCGATGGTTTCCGTGTGTTGGTGACAGAAAGGGCAAATATTCTCCAAGGGTGGCTGGAGAAATTTGAGTCATTCTCAAACCTGTTTGTAATGCAGAGCTCTACAAAGCGCAATGTCTTTTGGCTTTGGGGGAATTATCTCACTGGACTGAAGTTGATGGTGAAACTGGTGTAGGTTTGTTAGTGGGTGTTCCCATTTGGTCTAGAGTGTAAGCGTTTGAGTATCTTTGTAAGGAGAATTTTGTAAAGTTGTCCCAGGATGGGTTCTTTGGAGGCAAGGGACCAGGAGGGGTTTCTTATGTTGTTACCAAAGCTACAAAAAAGGTTGTATGAAGCATGTGCAAGGGTCAATTCATTTATGCAAAAAATCTAGATCAGTTTGCAAAGGGCAGTGCAAGCAAGATGTCTTGATTAACAAAGAGAGGTTTGACCGTGAAGGTAAATGTGGTGTCTGCGACTTTGAAGATGAGTGAGGGTGTGGGGTGTGTGTTAGGTGTTGAGCACCAGACTTTCTAAGGGTCAATCTCTATGATGGCCTCTTTCCATGTAAGTGGGATACACGTTTTGATTCTATTGAGAACTCTTTTGTGTCCTTTCAGTTTTTTGGAGGATTTTTCATTTTCTGGTTCTTGGAGAAAGTGATGCGCTGCTACAAGAAATAGTTTAAGCAAAATTTCATTGTCAAAGAGAAAGCGCTCAGATTTGGCCTGCCCAAATGGCTTGTTTTGGCTTAAGTAGGAACCAATTGAAATTAGCGTATCATTGCATAAGTTCATATCCATGTAGTAGAGGAGAGAGTATCTGCGGGTTGGTAGGATGAAAATTTTCAAAATGTGATGCCATCTTAGGTTTGACCATTTGTTCGGGTCACGTTTGATCCGAGGATGTACGGGTAGGCCAAACAAAATGCCCTTCTTTTGGGAAGTTTTTTTATTGGACAGCGATGTCCTTCCATGTGCTTGATTGGGGTTGTACGAAGTTATATGCTAATAAGGCACTTTGTGCTTGTATCAATGTTGGAGGCCATAGCATACCCAGTACTCCTGGTCTTTGGGCGTGATAGTAATATTTTTTATGATTAGCCGGAGTGTGCTCTCTTTGAAGGGGAGGACAAGAGATTGAGGAGAATGTTGTTGATTTGGACTAGGATGTCAAGAGGGGGCTTTTGAAGTTCAGAGTGGTAGAAGAATTTTGGAATGAATTATATGTTGATACTTTGTAAGCGTGGTGCTGTGGGTATTGCACCTGAGGATTGCTTCAGCTTGGAGTTTTCAGATGATCCCATCCCACATTTTCCTTGAAATGATGTCATGGTGCAAGTTAATTCCAAGTACACATTGAGTTCTAAAACATAGTTGAAATGGCTATTTTCCCATTGATGTGTGTTGGGTTGTGCAGGGAATAGCAAGGTTTTGTCATTGCTGGATTTTAGTCCTCTTAGCGCAAAGCGGTGGTCTAAGATGAGAATTGCTTGACTTATTGCGTCTGGTGAGGTCAGTAAGATAGTGGTGTCATCGGCATACGTTGCGTGGCTTGGGCAAGGGAGGGAGGTGAGTCGGCGTGGGATTTTGAGGAGCAAATTCAGTGGCCCCATGGCAATGATGAAAAGGAGTCGTGCAATAGGAAAGCCCTATCGTACACCAGAGAGAGTTGTGATTCGGGTGGTTAGCAATCCATTGATGAGAAATCTAGTTCGGATTTGGTGCAGTGTGGCTTTGATCCATGGGGTAAAATTGGGGGGAAATCACATGCATTCCATAGTATAAAAAAGGTGTTGACGCAGCAATGTATCGTATACCTTTTCAAAGTTTGCAAGGAGGAAAATGAGTTCATTTTTTGTGTGGACAGACTAGTGTTGAAGGTCAAGTGTGCAGGATAGGGTGACCTTAATGTTTTACCCATGAACAAAGCTAGTTTGTTTAGGGTTAATGATATGGGGGAGTGTTTTTTGTGGTCTGTTGGCAAGGCGTTTGGTTAAAATTTTGTACTCTCTGGTAAGTAGTAAGATCGATCAGTAGTGCTTCATGAGATTCGAGTCCCCTTTTTGTGGATGAGGCAGGTTAAGGAGTCTGTAAAATCAGGGTGTTGTTCGAAAAAGGATAAGGACATCTTGAAAGAATATAAGGAGGACAGGGGCGATGTTAGCTAGGCCGTGTTGGTTAAACTTTGCAATCAAACCGCCCGGGCCTAGGCTTTTCCTTTTGGTGAGTGATTTGATGGTTAACAATATTTCTTCGATTGTGATTGGAGCTTTTAGGGAGGTGTGATGGTGTTTTAAGAGTTGGGGGAGGCGGGGAAGATGGGGGAGGGGAGAGGTCACTACGTTTAGTTGTGAAGAGGTTAGTGTGAAACTTGGTGCTTATGTGACTCATTTATGCAATGTTTGTGGTTGGTGGTTTACCATCCTCCCTCAAGGCTTGAATGATAGTAGCTTGTTTCCATGCTTCGACAAGGCTATTCAGAATTGACAACGCTTGTTCCAAGTTTTTTGTGAATTTTATCCGGGTAAGTTGGTGTTGAAAGCGTTTGGTTATTAGGAAATATTTTTGGAGGTGGTGCTCTTTATGTTGGAGCTCGTTGTAAAGTCCATTGTTGTGTGGTTGGAGGCATGTTCATTTTTGCAGTGGTACTATTACAGCGTGGAGGTGTGTGAGTGTTTTTCGAACCCGTCTTCTCTCTTTGGTGTTGTATTGTTTGAGTTGTTTCCGGATCCAGAGGATATGTTGTCTCCACGGCTGTGTGGGTGGTTGGGAAAGCAGTTTTTTGGTGAAGGGTCATGTGTGTAGTGATGCGTTGAATTTGCAAGACCAGAAGCTTTGGAGGTTTTTCATAGTGTATTGAACCGTGATTCGTGGCGCTGTCGTTTGATGTGAGAGATCCGGAGGAACTGATAAGTGAGTGGCGTGTGCAATTATTTTTGTGGCTAACAGGGAATGATGAATTTGATCAATTCTTGAGGTAGTATGGTGGCTAGGCGACTAATAGGTGAACTCCATTTTGGTGGGATGGAGTGCCCTAAAGGAGTCGCTGAGCTCATGGTCAATGAGAAGTTTGGTCAGAAGGAACTCGTCCTTATCAGTTGATTGAGGATTCTGGTCTATTGGTGCACAAGTGGTGTTCAAATCTCCCATTGAGAAGTTTGTTTTGTGGTTGGAGAAGAAAGTATCCACTTCCTGCCAGAAGATTTTGCATGTCTGGAGGACTGGTGGGGCATCCATGGCTGTCATGATAAAAATGATGTTTTGGTGAGTAAAGGCGCTTTGTCTGATTTCGTTCTTGCAAATGTTTATGTTGTTGATTTGGGATAGTCTTCTGTTGTCATAGAGGATGAGTATATCTCCCATTCTGGTAGTTGCTGAGGGAAAGGAGACAATTTTGTGACAGAGCTTGGTTTCTAGTCTTTGTAAATCTTCAGTAGCGGTTAGGTGGGCGTAGATAAGACAACATACGGGTGGACCATGCGTCTATAGGAAATTGATTAGGAAAGGGATCTTTTCTTTTTGGCAATACCGTTGATGTTAAGGGAACTAAGTTTAAGGGTGGAGGGGGGTGCTGGAATGGAATTGTGTGGGAAAGTCATAACATCTTTTCCTTTTCTCTTGTGGGTCTTTGTACGATGGTCTGCTTTGTCGCTGTCGTGTGTGCATTTTTGGGTGTGTTTCGATTGCTTGAACTTGCTTTGAGTTGGGTGCTTGGGTTGGTGTACTGCTTTCCTTATACTTGGGTTAGGTTGTGTTGAAAGAGCTGATGTTGGGTTGGGGGGGTGTTGTATGATTGGTAAGGATGGGGTTGTGGGGAGTTGGTGAAGGTTGTACGTTGTGGGAGGTGTTGTTGCGAATGTTGGTCTATGAACGAGGGTTCTTATGTTGTGGGGGGGTGGTGATGTGGTAAAGAACAGAGTAAGGAGGGGTTGTTCTGTGTGTTCATGTGTGTTCCGTTTTTGGCGGGTTAAAAGGTTCCATAGTAAGCATCCAAGTTATGAAAAGGAAATGCGTTGATTGCTTCTACACTTTTGTTTCTTCAGCTTTTTTGTACACGGTGGGTGGAGTTGGGGGTGCAAAAGCATTGGATGAGAAGTGAGAGAAAGGTGAAATGTCTAGTATGGTTCTGTTGTGTGTGATGGGAGATGTGGTGCCAGCATAAGATGGGGGAGCGAGAGAGCGCCTATGAGAGAAGGGGAAAGTGTAGTGTGTTAATGTGTTCATGGTCCAAGTTGTAAGGTAGAATGAGGTGTTGATGTGGGTGTTTGTTCTTTATCTTCCAAGTAGCATGTGGGAGTGGTCTGAGATGAGTAGTGTGAGAGGGAGTTGAAGCATGTTCAAAGAAGGAGAAAAAGACTCTCTTGTGGTTGATTTTGTGGTTATGTGTAGAATGAGATTTGCTAGCTGAAAACAGAAGAGGGGCGGGAAGGGAGAGGGGATGTTTTTGAATCATGTGAAATGAGGAAGAGAATCTGACTCTCATGAATGTCACAAAAATCCATCTTGACCATTCTGAAAAAAATGCGTTCTGTTCGAAGAGACTCCAAGCAGTGGTAAGCGGTAATAGCTTGCAACTTGAACTTGGGACAAGCTCAGCACAACAAGGATTACTCGAGAGGTCTTAAGTGGCACCGACAAACAAAGACGAATATCTTGTTGAGTCTGTGGAGGAGATGGTGCGTCCATTCCTTGTGATGATCCCTTGAGACCTGCATAGAGGGAGATTCGTCATCATAAAGTTGGTAGTGGTAGAAATGATACGGATTTTAAGAGAGGGGGGGTGTGTACCTTGGAGAAGGGTGAAAGAGTGGTGTCTAGTTCAAGTGCAAATTCGCCTTCAGCTCCTCCAAAATGTCCTTAGGGTTGATTTGTAATTGGTCGTCGCAAGCTTTTGCGAAGTAAGTGTTCCTAGTCCCGGCATGATTAGGAGTTTTTGCGTGTGCTTTGAGCTTGGTCAATGTGCGTCTATGGGCCCTATTGCACTAGATGTAGTTCCTCACCCACGGCTACACCTTCCTACCTGAGCTGGTGAAAAGAATAACCTTTTTCGCCTTCCAGAGTCCCTTGTCTTTGGGGTTGCCGAGGCAACGAGCTATAGAGGAAGGGCATGGATGGAAGGGAGTTACAATTTGGCAGAAAAGTAGAGTGGGAGGAGCAAAATGGGAAAGAGGTTGTCTTTTTGTTGTTCTTGTGTGCTTCGTTGATGGAGCGTGGGTTGTTCAGCAAGTATGCACATTTGACCACAAAATACTTGTATGGTTTGTGATGGTTATTACCGTAGAGGACAACACAAAGAAGATAAATGGAGTGGGATGCTCTTTACGGTTTCGTCAATCTTCAAGATTGGGTGGATCTTCAAGTCTGGATCATCTTCGAATGCTTCTGGGACTCCCAACATGGTACCCGTCATCAGTCTTGTGGAGGGCTACAAATGCCCTCAAAATTGGCCCGTTATCCACAGGCTGAAATCTTGACCGTGAGGAGCTCAATGATTGTCTCAATCTCCATCTCTATGGGGAAGATTTGAAGGGTGACGGTGCTGAGATGTGGGTGGCGTTCCATGAGGGCCACATACTACGGGCATGTCACTTTTGTGAGAGCAACTCAATGCGTTGGTTTAGTTCTACAAGATGCGTAGATAGACAAGAGAGGTGTGATGTAAAGAGGGGGGAGGTTGCAAATTGGTTTGAGGTGCTATGATTGGGCAACTGACACTTAACCAGGAAGAGAAACGACGAGAAGGTCATTTCTAGGCTTGAAGGACGTCGTCCTTATTGTCTAAAAAAACATTCTGTCAGACTAGGGTGCTCTTCGCCTGCTTCAAGGATTCAGCCGCATACGTTTTGGCTGCTACAATGGTGGACACTGAGATCCTATGGTAGTAGTGTTGCTGAAGGTGGGAGAGGAAGGAATTTTCAATTTTTGTACCTTCCTTACCATGGTGGGGAGGAAAAACTATGGTAACCAGCTAGCGGAGTTCCTTGATGCATAGTGCTCGAACTTTTATGGTGGCGTAGGAGTCTTTCCCGTCCACTTTGGGCTTTTCATCCACTAACAGGTGTGGACGTTCCGCTTATGACTCCTCCTCTGCCGCACTTGTCTGGCTAGTTGCGGGGGTCTCTTCAGGCTAGTTTGTTTAAGAGGTACTTGAGTGGAGCGTTTTAGGTAGCATATGAATCTTTTATTGGGGTGTTCTTACATTAAAAATACAAGTAAGAAAATGGAGATGTTGAAAGGGTAGACTAGCGGATATGTTCATCTTCCTTGTCCTCCATCGTATTGGTGTTGATGTTGTTGCAAAGCGGCACCAATGGTGGGGTCGTAGGGGTAGTATTATCGGTAGAGTCACGTCCTTGTGAAGTTGGAGCGATTCTGGCCAGGACCTTGATGGGCGCCAGATTGGCCATTTTCTGGGTGAAGGCTAGAGTAAGGAAAAGATAATAGTAGTTATGAGTCGAGGATGTAGGAAACAATGTGGGGAGGAACGGGAAATTTGCACCGGAAAGGCTTACCCGCAGTTTTCAGATCTATGGCTGAGGCCTAAGCCAAGGATCGGTTGGCAAGTGCGTTGCCAAAGGTTGTTTCCTTTAAGTGAACGTCCATTCCGACTGTAACCTTAGCCGCGGGTCCCAGTTCTAGCTGCGGCAGTTTGGAGTAGTGTTTCCTTACATGGAGGGTGGGTAGAGGGAAGTTAGCGAGAAGCATGGTGGGGGTTGAGATTTTAGCATGAGATTAGGGAGTGTGGGGAAGTCGCAGCCTTGTGGGTTTTAAGAAAACATCGGAAAGATAGAAGGGGGGTTAGGCTAGGTGGTGGGAATAGGGCGTGGTCGGTGGAAAGTTTTGTGATCCCACAGGGGTGTGGAGATCTATGAAATTAGGACCGAGGTTCGAAGTGCGTGCTTGCAAGTGCAAGTGCAAATGTAAGTGCTGAATGGCGTGGGTATAACATGTTGTGGGGTGCATGCAATGTGAAGAGTGGCTATGGGTTAACCCACAACCATGCAAAGAGTGCGGGAGGACTTACCAAGGAATGCATCTGGGAGCCGGCGCTTTGTAGGGACGGCGCCAGGCTAGGATAGTGAGCTTGGTGCTGGTCGTGGAGAACAGTAGTGGCGTTCTGTTAGGGAAGAGTGGGGGGGGATGCTATGTTGTTTCATGAGGTGTACGGCCTAAAGGCGCCATGGGGCCTTTGCTTATCCAAGGGGCGGTTTAGCCTTGGGAATTGTCTAAGCGGCCTTCCGTGTTGATTTCTACAGCCTTGCATGGTTTGTGAGTAGACCTGTGGAGCCAAGGAAGTGGCCAGGGCGCAAAAAAGGCGCAAGTGTTGCGGCATGCACACGTTTTTCGAGTAGAAACTTTGAGGTACAGGTCGCAAGCCTCCCCACATGAGGGTGAGGAGCCACACAACGAGGGTAGTAAGTCGAGCGAGCATTCCAAGTCGTGCATAGCGGCGGCGGCGTGGGATATCGTACTATCTCTCTAATATGCGTTTTAAACCCAGGTTGGGGCGTCCAGTTATGGGTTGCAATTGGTTTGTCGGGGGGGAAAATCGCCCATATTGTGGGGTGAGCTTGCATGTGTGGGGCGCGGAGATCTCTTTGTGATTGTGGATTCCGGCTGGTGCGTGGCCGCCGGGTTTATTGGGTGGAGGAAGGTCGCCGTAGTTCGGCGAGCTTTGGTTGGTCCATGTCGCTGACCACGAGGTGCTATCACGTGTGGAGATTTGCTGTGTCTTGCTGGTGTGTTCATTCAATGTTTTCGCATGTGGTAGGGAGAGGTACTTGCGGGTGGGTTCCATCGTTTTGTTCAGAGGGGGTCGGCAGGTCGCTTGGGTTTGCCCAACCATTGCTAATGAGTGCCCAAGAATTGCGAATTGATGGTTGGTTGATCGTTGGCACTTGTTTGGCGTTTGTTGAGAGGTCTTCGGGAATTTGAATGATGTTGGTAGGATTAAGATAAAATATGACATCATCCAATCCATATCGACATGGTGGCGACCAAGCTCTTGATCTGACAAGTGCGGTAATGTCGCTTAACTCACTTGTAGTCAAGAAATGCACCACCTTAATGGACGTGTGGCATGACATTGATATCCCCACACTCATTGGGACTTGCCAACTACGAAACATAAGAAAATAAAAAATCCTAGCCAAAATGAGAAGAATGAGTGCATACACGTGTGAGTTTTTGTCGGCGGAATACACAAATCCAATAATCCAATCACGGTGCAGCTAACGACTTACTCCAACGCCTCCCAGCCTCACTCCACATGCTTATCCAGTCAAACCCTGATGCTCTCATGACTCCAGTGACTACTCTATTCATGTGGCAGATCTTCACGAGACGATTAAGGAAATTTTAACGGTGGCGAGAAAACGAGTTCAAAATGGCATTGATGTTGCCAAGAAAAAGTAGGCGATAAAGATCACTATGTACCCTTACCTTGTGGTGCATTGAACATGCGTAAATCCTATTGGAAATTCATTCATGGATGAGGCTGGTTGGCGTTGAAATGCAGTTCTGGTTGAATTTCCCAACGCGCGGCTCCCTGGTTGGTTTGGATGGTCGAAACATTGATTTTAACAATTTTTGTCAGCATTTTCTTCTAAATCTGCCCGTTGCCAATTTCAAAGCTATGTGTACATGAGACATGCGCACATCTCAACATGTGCCTCGGTGGATATGATCCTATGTATTGTTTGATCTGTTCCATCGTGATCCGATCCAATGGGGAGACATACCCATGACACTTCCCTTGCTTAGAGCATGGCGAAAGAGTGGCCATGGGCTGCATGGGCAGTCCAACCAACTTTGCAGACTGAAGCAAGCTCTTGATGGAATTACATAATTGGCTACGGCTGGGAATGGGTGTGCGGCATTTCACCTAGTTCATCCACCCTACAAATTGAGGACACTTTGTGTTCTCCACGGGATACATAGCGCTAGGAAATCGGATGTGTCACGGACGTGCGATGGTGAAGTCTATGGTTTCACCCATATCCACCCGTACTCCACCTATTCCCACGTGCAATGGGAAGCTGGTGGTCCCTGCCAGATCGTGAAATAGATGCATTTAGTGAAAGAGAAATGAAGGAGCAAAATTCACTTGCCAATGGTATGTTCAGACATTAATGGTAAAAAAAAAAAAACTCACGAAAACCACCCAACCATGAAAATCAACCAAGCGGAAGGAGGAAGGTACATAGCAACATCTAATTTGGTTTGAATCGTGGGTAGAGTTCGTACACTAGCCTCACCCCATACACGTCGTCTATAGGGGGACTGACACTTCGTCGATGAGTTATGCGGCACCTTCATGCAATGTGGTCCAATTTGTTGTCGCAACTGGGTGCAGTAGATACATTTCAGCGCGAATTGGAGATGTCGGCATCCTTGACGCATTCAGTGATCTGTGAGAAGGAGACCAGTGCGGTGAGGTTTGCGATCTGTTGTACTATCCATACCGGAGGTCTCCAATAGGTACGGATCAGACTGGACCTAGCATTTTGAAGGAGAAAGGCAAAGTATCTAGGAAATGTGTCATTTCAGGTGTAGTTTGGATGTCACCACATTTCCCCCGAGACTCGGTTTTTGGTGGCCACACAATGACGTGGCACTGTTCACCAGGAGTGGTTGTGTTGTCAACTGAGCCTGCAATCATTTCTCATCATAGTAGTCGCTCCGTTGACCCTCCATGGATGCGGATTCATTCTTACTCGTTAGTGCGTTGAGTGGTCCATTTCATCACGCGAACTTGTTCTGAATTCATATTTTGGTCGTCGGGCGAGCATTAGCGAAGTCGATGTGGTCACAAGCGAAGACCATGAGAAACCTCGCTCCAAAACATCTTCTGTGTGGTCGTCTGGCTAACCAAACATCCAATTGGGTTCCTTGACCGTTTGTGTGACCACTCAGAGGCCGTGTGGTGCTATCCAAACGATCCCTCAATCGGGAAGGAGAGGGCGATGATAGCGCAACAATCGAATGCACGTTGCAAACGGTGTATCTTGGCGATACTCTGTGCGACAGTTTTCACGTGCGACGAGCTTCCCAACGCTGGATTTGCTGTATTCCTTTCCATGAACGTCGAATATTAAAACTCATCTCAAGTACTCGATGGGAAAAAACGTCAATCCCGTCCACATCGGTGAGAATGCACTGGTTTGTGACATCGAATCGGAGAGAGGATGTTTTCTTCCGATGGTGCTATCCTCATCTAGTGGTCGACATGGCGCATGAGAATTTTCGGAGACCACGATTTAAGAGAGAAGATCGAACCCACCGCTTGAGCATCTACGAATGGCTTCAGTCCACGGGTAGCAGGCTGAGGAAAACGATCGGCCAAAAAAAAACTTTTATGAGAAAAGAAACCTCACCGGACTCGAATAAAAAGGGCATTCAGGGCCATTGAACCTCGCAGGAATAGAGTTGTGATGTNTTCTTCCGATGGTGCTATCCTCATCTAGTGGTCGACATGGCGCATGAGAATTTTCGGAGACCACGATTTAAGAGAGAAGATCGAACCCACCGCTTGAGCATCTACGAATGGCTTCAGTCCACGGGTAGCAGGCTGAGGAAAACGATCGGCCAAAAAAAAAACTTTTATGAGAAAAGAAACCTCACCGGACTCGAATAAAAAGGGCATTCAGGGCCATTGAACCTCGCAGGAATAGAGTTGTAATGTGCTATCCATGAGTATGATTAAATNTTAAGAGAGAAGATCGAACCCACCGCTTGAGCATCTACGAATGGCTTCAGTCCACGGGTAGCAGGCTGAGGAAAACGATCGGCCAAAAAAAAACTTTTATGAGAAAAGAAACCTCACCGGACTCGAATAAAAAGGGCATTCAGGGCCATTGAACCTCGCAGGAATAGAGTTGTGATGTGCTATCCATGAGTATGATTAAATGCTCGATGCATACTTCAGCCTCTAATCCATAAGAAAAATGTAGCCATAAAGAATGTTGGCAAAAAGAAACAGCTTTATCAGAGCGATCCCCCGCTGTGCTGGCAATGCGATGGTCACAAGCTGTGAATAGCGCCACCTCCCCATGGAAACTGTTCACAAAGCGACAGATCCAATCGGAAGTCGTGGCCTCCCACTTGTCTCTTCGAACGACCTCGCTCCAAATGGGCGACACATGCAACAGAACTCGCTTTTCAGACGCGAAGTTGAAACGAGGTGCTCCGTCTCGTAGAAGTTCCTTTTTTTCCAAGTTTTTGCTCGTAGTCGATAAGTCGCGGGGGTTACCCAGCACCAAGATACGCCCAGGAGCTGGGTCCGTAAACCATAAGTTATGTCCTAGGCTATGAACAAGCAAAAAACCACAATTTGTTTTCAAAATATTTTATTTAATCGAAAAATATTTAATTAAAATCAAAATCGGCTAAATCAATGAGGACCATACAAGGCAAAATCAAGGAAATATGAACTAATCCAGCATGTAACACAATTCAGGACAGGGAAAAAAAAAAGGGTCTAGATGAGGTAATAAAGATTTTATTGCATCACTGAAGAATTCAAATTTTAGGCTAGATTTTCCAAGAGGCCAAGTTAGAGATCAAATGTATCCAATGGATAAAGTAGGACTAGAAAAAGACGAGTGACGTAGTAAGTGAGACCATAACAATGTAAAAAAATGAAGAAGTGCACAGCACAGAATTTCCGCCCTAATTAGGAGGTGTTTTTAACATCTCCCATAGCACGAAATAGTTCTACATGTATCCATCAATACGCAACTGTTTCACAAGCATATCAGCAATCTTTACAGCGACGAAAAAATGTCGTTTGGGAGGGGCATCCATTTTCCCTCACCATAGATTCCATGATGCTGACAAAATCGCGGCTCGGCCATGACTTTTTTTGCGCTACATTGTAATTCCTTGTTTTCATTTCTCTTGTCCAAGAGAGATGTTTTCTACATGAAAATAAAAACAACGGTGTAGTGATGTATCCATCTTTTGAGTCGATAGATAGTTAGCGGTGTCCATAGTCGAAAACGGAATGAAAGCGGTGTCCATGGCCAGAAACAAAAGGACAACGGTGCCCATAGTCAAAAACAAAATGACAGCATTGCCCTCGGTTAGTGTCGGTCTGAGAAGATACGTATAAGCTTCTTAGTGACAAAGCCGCTAACTAGGCAGTGTACCTGGTCAGACAGTGACGAAAGTCACGAGTCATACACACAACGGCATGGGTGTAGCTAGGAGACACAGGGCAAAGTGTCATAATGCTTCAATAGCATTTGAAGAGAATGATGACAAATGACTGGTCCATGGCAAAAGTTCCTACCGCAATGCACAGCAGGTGTCGCACGCGACACCACAAGATCTGTCTTGAAACTGCTCCAAAACCACTGTTTTCGTCGTAACTCAGCGCATACATGTCAAAACGCTACGCCGTCTGAACCTAGACGTGCGAAATCACAAGCCAGACGCTAAGATTGGTTACATGCATGCATATGGCATCAAACAGTGGACACACAATGCAAAAAAATGCAAATCGGGCCCACGACTAGTCCACCAATAAACTCCTATGTGCTGTAGAAAAACTACAAGAGGTCCCGGGCAGCTTCCAAAGCTCAGGAACGGTCTTCATTCAGCTCCTAGCTGGTGGTCCACCACTAGACGACGCACCGGCACCAACAGGGTCTGCATCAAGGATTTGCACGAGTTTGGACACGGCTGAGTGGTAACAGTAAAGTAAACAGGTCGCAAGAACATAACAAAGTACAACACTCCCCCATGACCCGATGGTACGCATGTCCATACACATGCAGCACTGAGACAAGTACAACGAGTGCTAAAACAGTCGTGACACAAACACAGACAC
Organism: Penium margaritaceum; assembly: GCA_023375785.1. NCBI lineage: Eukaryota > Viridiplantae > Streptophyta > Zygnematophyceae > Desmidiales > Peniaceae > Penium > Penium margaritaceum. The sequence goes on from SZWC01010811.1 coordinate 18,858, forward strand.
AACCCACACTCAACCACTCTAAAGCAAGGGGAGAAGCCTAACAGAACGAATGGCCAACAGAATCTTTGTGCGTGTAATTGTCTTCGTCAAGAAGTCAGCACGCTACATGTCGGTCAACCCATATGATGGAGATCATGTGTTGCTCCAACAGATCACGCACAAAGTGATGCTCAACCGTAATGTGCTTTGTGCGATTGTGAAAGACACCAGAGTTCTGTACAATGCCAAGAGCACTCCGGTTGTCGCAACAAAGCACAATACCAGGTGCTATCTGACCTAGCTCAAGGAACAAGCGTTGCAGCCATACTGCCTCAGCAATCCCTTCACCTAGAGCAACATACTATGCCTCCAATGAGCTACGTGCATTACAGCCCTGCTTCCCGTTGCACCAGGACACAATGGTACCACCGAGCAGGAACACGTATCTGGTGCGACTGCGTCCATCTGGACTCCAGGGTTAGTCGCCATCGGTCTAGCCGTCAAGTGCTAGCGAACATTGCCGTTGAAAGCAGAGTCCGAGGTGTGGTGGGGAGACCACACACCGCACCACTTGTAAAGTCGCATGAAGGGCTCTGCGCATGCGGCCAATGAAAACTGTGGAAGGAGGTTGATGGCGAAGGCTATGTCAGGGCGTGTGGTAGTGGCCAGGTACATCAGAGATTTGATGAGACAGAGGTGAAAGGTCACATCTACTGTCTCCACAACTGTGTGGGATCGTCCTCCTTTAGGACATCTTGCCCATTTGGTGTTAGAGGTGTAGAGGCTGTGGACACTCCATAAAGGAGGTCGTTGAAGCGTTCCCCTATAGCACGTGCGTATCGTGCCTGATGTAGTACTAGTGTCTGACGTTTGCGGTCTCGCACAATCTCCATGCAAAGAATTACCATTGTAGAACCAAGGTCTTTCATCCTATAGGGAGTGTGGAAGACCGCCTTGGCTTCCTTTACGGCCTCCATGGAAGGAGACGCGATCAAAAGGTCGTTGACATAGACCAGGATGGGAGTAAACCGCTCAAGCGTTTGTCGGATAAAGAGAGAGGGACCTGTCTCGCTCTGTACATATCCCGCACAAGCCAGGGTGCCAATGATCTCTAGGTTCCAACACTAAGGAGACTACTTGAGGTTGTACAAGGACTTGTGCAAGCACCAGACCTTGTCACCATCTACAAAGCCAGGTGGTTGAGCCAAGAAAATCTCCTCATCCAGAGAGTCATGAAGGAACACATTGTTCACGTCCATCAGGTGCAGTTTCCAGTCATGCTTAGCCACTACACCAGAAAGAGCTTAAGCTCAGGTCATGCAGCCGACAGGGGCACGAGTGTCAGTGGAATCGATGCCCACGATCTGAGAGTACCCCTTGACGACCAAACGAGACCTATGACGTTTCAGTGAGCTATCCAGCTTCAGTTTCTTGGGAAAGATCCACTTGACCCGAAAAGCCTTCCTCCCTGGAAGGTCAACTAGCTCGTAAATCTGTGCTCCTCCATGGCACGAAGCTCATCCTCCCTAGCAGCGCACATAGCGTCAGCATCTTGTGATGAGAGAGCTCCCCTCTGTGTGCCCGGGTCAGGCGCCATAGAGGGAGAGCTCTGCGTGGCAAGAGCACAGGCCTCAATGCTAGGTCTGACGACCACAAGGTCAGCAGCTACATCACAAGCGATAAGAAGCTTGCAAGTGACAAGATCATGCCCTACGGGGTACGCAAGATATACCTCTGTGTGCTCAGTGTAGACACTCAGGCCTAGGGTCTTTGTGCCGGGATCACCACTCGCAATGCTGCGAGTGGAGCACCTGAGTGCGGGAACTGACACTTGCTGGAGTCCGGAGTCTAATGGTCTATGACGACTGCCGGGCTCAAGTGAGTAATCTGGGTTCAAGGGGCACACCTCAAGCTAAGGGAAAGGCATGACCAAAGCTGGTAAGGGCTGAGGCAAAAGAGCTAATGATGCCATGTGAGGAGATGCGTGTTTGGGAGACACGGGACTTCATGTCACACCAAGAGCAGGTGAGGCAGGACCACACACGGAGGGAGGAGTACTGGCAGACACAGGTATAGGATCATGGGTACTTGTGGGGTGCGAGGGAAAAGGGGTAGAAGCCGGCTATGCTGGAGAGGTCTCTGGGCTGACAGCAATAATCGCTGGGTCATCAAGAGCCGGAGACCGAGAAGTGGAGGGAGTTCAAATGCACACATAAGCTAGACGAGAGGTGCTCGCAGGCATAGAATCCCCCATCTGTCAAGAAACCTCACCCATGGGAACGTGCTTGACGGTAACGACATGATCGATGTCAGAATACGGTAGGTTACAGACTAAAAGAAGAGCATGTCGCATGACTCAACGATGCGACGACAAGAAGGATCCCAAAAACTTGAGTCCTTTGACCGTGGGGAGATGCCTATGAAGGCACTCAAGCGACCCCGCGGTGAGACCTTGGACCCCTGCTGGTCCTCGGTGTACCACACAGAAGCCAATGATCCCCTGACGTGAGTGCGGCGCACGTCAGCACGGTGGCCGAACCAGAGCTCATACGGTGTGACCTGGTTCGGAAGGGGACCGTGTGGGAGGCGGTTCCAGACCCAAGTCATGTTGGCGAATCCCTCAAAAGCGAAGGACTCCAGGAGACCGCACTAAGACCGCCTAGCACGAACCGCATCCTCCATGGTGTGGTACCAGCGCTTAGAGACACCATTCTATTGAGGAGTAAGAGCGGAGACCTGGTGAAAAACCCAGTGTTGGCGAATAATTTGTCCATCTCGCCAAGAAACTCGCTGCCGCGATCCGAGTGGAAGGTATGCAGCTTGTGGGGAGACTGACGGTCAGCCATCACTAGCTACAGACGAACGGCAAGAGCGCCATTACTCTTTTGGTGTAGGATGTAGAACCACCGCATCTGGTGAAGTCATTTATCAGTGTCAAGAGGTATCGAGCCCGATCGGACAGAGACTCGACAGTGAGAGGACCGAGAAGGTCTGAATGGACTAACTTGAGAGGGCAAAGTGTGCGAGAACGAGATTCAGGGTAGGTGCAACGATGCATCTTACCCTGAGCGTAGAAGAGACAGTCAGTCTTGGGCGGCTTCTCAAATGAAGCCACGTCAACACCGAGTGCTAGCTGTGTCCGAATGAGCTTCGACACAGTGTCAGAGCCCACATGACGCAGAGGACAATGAAGCAATCTTTGGTGCTCAGCACACAGAAGGCCAGTGACAAAAACGCAAATAGGAGGAGAGGGGGAGCAAGGAGGAGGAGAAATCCGAGAGACACAATACAGGTCATCCACAACAGAGGCACGAAGACCAATGCTACGGATGTCAATAGCAGACACCGTCGCAAAATGTGTAGTGTGCTCCACAAAAAGTCCCATCAGTGTGCAGGCACATACAGAAAGCAAACTAAGCTCAAGATCAGGCACTAAAAGCACCTCGGAAAGATGCAGGGGGCCAAACATACCATGGAAGCACACAACCCCAATACCCTAGACCGGCAAGGTCTGACCAGAGCATGTGCGCACTGAACGAATAGACACAACCGGACCAAGAACAACGAAGTCACTACGCCGACAAGTCATGTGATGAGTGATAGTAGATTCAATGATCCAAGTGCCACCGGGATCACTACGGGAGGAAATTACTGTAAAACGGCAATGGAACAGTAGGCCTTAGGCAAGCGCTCGGCAACTGGTAGGGAGGAACGATGAAGGGCACAAAGGTGAGACTCCTGAATCCAATCAGTATAGTCAGTCTAATCATCATCACATGCCAGCTGTGTCCCCCCACACAAGTCATCACAAGCTACAAGGAGAGACAAACAGACAGTCTATGGACCATCTGTGTCACATAGTGCCCCTCTTTTTCTGGCATACTCGGGGTCTCACCTGGGTTTGGGGGGCACTCGGGTTCTTTTCCGTTTATCAGAAATACGTCCGGAGGTCCAGCTCGACCCCAACGGCTCACGGATGCGAGGGGAGGAGGAGCGAGTGAGCGAGCGACGACGTGATCCTCACGTCGTCGGTGGGGGGGGCCTTTGCTCGCAACCTAACGAGCATGTTCCGAACACGCAACGAGTAGTTGCGTATCGCCCTCTCAGCGAGTGGCGTGATGGTGACGCCACCCGCCGAGGGGCTGTTTCGGCGGACAGCCCCGACACCGTGCGCGGTCAACGGCGGCAGCAAATACGGTGGCTGCGACCGCGTGACGGTCACAGCACTCTCGGTGGCGCACGCAACACGGCGACCGCACCCACCGCCGCGAGTCATACGGGACCGACGAGGCGGCTTGCCGAGAGACAGAATGGACCGTCGATCTGGACGATCGACGGCCGGGAACTTCTCGCACAAGGCACTAGGTGCAAGTAGGGCACCGAGTTCAGGTGCAAGTAGGACACCCAGTACGGGTGCAAGTAGCTTGTTGTAGCAAGCTAGGAAAGCAGTAGGCTGAGGCCTGGGCTAGCCAGCCGATTAGTATAAATACCATGTACTCAGTTCAATCTAATTAACCTGTATTTTCCAGCTCTGGTTTCCAGACCTCTCCAAGTCTATCTTTCCGCTGCAACTGTGCTCTCCACACACAAAGGCTAAATCTCCAGAGAGCACCCACTCTCACATCTGGTATCAGAGCCAGAGCCACGCGTTGGGTGGAAGCGGTGCCGGAGCTCGCGAAACTTCAACGAGGGAAGGCACGGACTACGCCAGACAACGTCAAGGCTGATCGAGAGGGAGATTACTGGACCAGACTTCGAAGCCAACGCACGAGCCAACCTCTAGAAAATTTTCTATATTTCTAGAGAATCCACACGGCCTACCGTGTGCGCGTAGGAGACGATGGGTGACTCGTACGCACTTTGAAGACGTCAAATTTTTGTTCCGGGCTGCCGAATTGCTGCCGAAATATTTCTCGATTGCCGTCGAAATGCTGCCAAATTTTTTTGAACGATCTCCAACGGCTAAAAGTCATCGAGATCCATGGAGCAGGCCCTACAGCAGATCGTAGAGCAGCTGGGAGCCCTCAAACTGGAGAATGAGCGGCTCAATCGGCAGATGGCTGACTTGCGGGACGGGACTAGCGCTGGGCAGGTTGGGGCGGCCCGGTCAAGGAGTCTGAGGAGACCAAAGCCAAAGGCTCCGGAAGCGTTCAATCCCTCTGTCAAGGGAGCGAGCGTTCGGACCTGGTTGTTCGCAATAAAGAGCTACTTTGGGGCTCTGGGTCACCCTCCAAAGGACGATGCTGTGCGTGTGTCGTTCGCGGTGAAACTGCTACGCGGAGCGGTGTTGGAGTGGTGGAGGCAGCTGAATATGCTGGCCACTCGAGGTGGAGGTGGGAACGCAGCTGTGCAACATGCTGTGTTGTGGCAGCCAGGCACGGGGCAAGCTGAAGCTCGCGTGCCAACAACATGGGAGTAGTCCGAGTAAACGATTAGAGATCGATTTGATCTCGTGAACGCCTCCATGGTCGCACGCAACAAGCTCAAGCAGCTGAAGCAGATCGGCTCGGTGCAGGAGGACACACGCGGTTTCTTGGCGTTGTGCTCGGAGATCGACGACATGAGCGAGCCGGAGATGGCAGCCAAATACCACGACGACTTGAAGGCAGAAATTCAGCGCACGCTGGCACTAAGTGGCATCACGAAGTTCCAGGCAATGGTAGGCACTGCTGAGCGCGTCAACGCGCTACGCTACCATCGAGGGGGTTTCCGCAAGAAGCAAGAGATTTTTCAGCGTCGAGCACAGCACCAACAAGCTGACCCCATGGAGATCGACGGAGTGCAAGGAGGCCAGCAGAAGAGCAAACCGCGTGGTGGGAACTGTTGGATCTGCGGGAAGCCTCGACACCACAAGAAAGACTGCAAGAAGAAGCAGCAAGGAAACGGCAACCAGCAGTGAGTGGTGGGCAGCCATCTGTTGGGAAAGCTTCATCCGCATGAGCGAATACCAGCCCCGAAAGTCCTTTGACAACTTGGGAGCTGCCACGTGTATTGCTGCAGAGCGAAGGAAGCGGGAGCGTTTTGGGGGTCCTCCTGAAAGCCGAAGTTTTATCGGTTGGTTCTGCGGACGGCGAGGGACGCCAGACTCGCCGGCAGATTAAAGCATTGCTGGATTGCGGCGTGTCGCACTCATTCTTCAGCGACGAGCTTGCAAAGAGGTTGCGGCTTGTACAGCTACCCGGGAAGCCAAATACGGCCAAGTTTGTACAAGGGGAGCTGGAGTGCGGACTGCCTCTGAAGCCTCTGAGGATCCGTCTGGGTAAGCTGTCGCGCAATGTGAACTTTTGCACGTGCCCAATGGATACCTATGACGCCATTGTGGGGCGTGACTGGCTACACCGGTGGAATCCTGCTATGGATTGGGTGCGCAACCAGGTGAAAGTGAAGAAAAGCGGAGAGGAAATCGTTTTACCGTTGTGGGCAGAGGAGAAGGAATCCAAGGCAGTCAAGGTGCCGCAGTTAAGTTACGTGCAGCTGAAGCAGGTTTAGCGCAAGGGGGAACAAGTGTACCTTGTGTGAGTGCGGCAGAAGGAAGCAGCTGTAGAGGTGGAAGTGCTGACAGCAGAGACAAAGCAACAAGAGGGTGAGCAGCAGAAAGCACCTGCAACGGAGCTGTCCAAAGGCACCAAAGGAGTGTTGGACAGCTACATTGACGTGTTTCTTGCTGAGCTACCAAAGGGTTTACCACCAAAGCGGGAAATTGACCACAAAATTGATCTGGTTCCAGGAGCAACTCCAACAGTATGAGCTGCTTATTGCATGAGCGATAACGAGCTGGGTGAGCTGAAGAAGCAATTGGAGGAGCTGACGGAGCAAGGGTTCATCAGTCCGTCAGTGTCACCTTATGCTGCACCGGTCCTCTTTGTGAAGAAAAAGACAAGGGAGCTCCGGATGTGCGTGGACTATCGCGCACTGAACAACGTAACGATCAAGAACCGGTACCCACTGCCAAGGGTCGAGGAGGTGTTTGACCAGTTGAGGGGAGCGCAGTTTTTCAGCAAGATTGACTTGTGCTCGGGGTACCATCAGATCCGGATTGCGGAGCAGGATGTGGAGAAGACGGCGTTTCGAACGCGGTATGGCTATTTTGAGTACCTCGTGATGCCGTTTGGGTTGACCAATGCTCCTGCAACGTTCATGAGCCTCATGAACAGGATCTTCCACCCTCACTTGGACCAGTTCGTGGTGGTGTTCCTCGACGACATCCTCGTCTACTCCTGAACTCTGGAAGAGCGTCAGCAACATCTTTGGCAGGTGCTGGAAATTCTTCAGAGAGAGAAGTTGTCTTCAAAGCTCTCCAAGTGCGAGTTCGAGAAAAGGGAGGTGGAGCTCCTTGGGCACATCATAAGCGGTAAGGGTCTCCGCATGGACCCAAAGAAGGTGGAAGCAGTGAAGCAGTCGCCAACACCAAATTGCGTGCGTGACATCCAGGTCTTCTTGGGGTTTGTCAACTACTACCAAAAATTCATCTGGGGGTACGCAGAGAAGGGTGCGCCGCTGACTCAGTTGCTAAGGAAGGATCACCAGTGGGAATGTGGTGATCAGGAGCAGAAGAGCTTCGAGGAGCTCAAGACTGCCATGTGTGACGTTCCGGTCCTCGTGTATTCAGATGCATCCAAGGAGTACGTCATGGCGACGGATGCAAGCGACTATGCCATTGGGGCTGTGCTAATGCAGGATCACGGGAAGGGGCCGCAGCCGATTGCGTACGCGTCCCGCAAGTTGCAAGGTGCGGAGCTGAACTACGCAATCCATGAAAAGGAGATGTTGGCGGTGATCCATGCGTTCAAGCACTGGAGGTGCTACCTGGACTCACGGTGCTACATGGTCTTCACGGACCAGTACGCCCTGAAGTACCTGAAGACGCAGCCAAACCTGAGTCGCCGACAAACTTGCTGGATGGAGTTCTTGGAAGGAAGTTCTGACCACGAGATCCAGTACAAACCTGGGAAGGTGAACCCGGCAGATCCTCTGTCGCGGAGGCCGGACTTGAGCCTCAATGTCATCTCAGTGCTGATGGGATCTCCAGTCATGCATAGCCTGTTCAAGCATGGCTATGGCATGGAAAGTAAGTTCACGGGTGGTGCGCTGAAAGACGCCACGTGGGATGGAGTGTATTGGTGAAGGGGGCAAGAGCGGAAAATTGTCGTGCCGGACTATGAGCCATTGAAGCAATTATTGCTGGAGGAGGCGCATGACACCCACTACTTGGGTCACTTCGGCTTCGACAAGACGCTGAAAGCGTTGACACACCAATACTGGTGGTCGTCAATGGCGAATGATTGCAAGAGGTTTGTGAGCAGCTGCGATGTGTGCCAATGCATCAAGGCACAGAGGACCAGGCCACCAGGGGAGCTGCAGCCATTGCCTCTACCAGAGAGGCCATGGACAGACATCTCGCTTGACTTCATTGGTGGGTTGCCTGTAATGCAGCAAGGTAACAACACGGTGTTGGTGGTGGTGGACCAGTTCTCCAAGATGGCACACTTTATCGCATGTCCTGAGAGTATCACAACTGCTGCGACAGCTCAACTCCTCCTCAGTCATGTCGTCAAGCTGCATGGACTCCCGCAGTCGGTGGTCTCAGATCGCGATCCACGCTTCACTTCGCGATTCTGGAGAGATCTCATGGAGAAGCTGGGCACGCGGGTGCAACTGACCATGGCATACCACCCACAGAGCGATGGGCAGACAGAGCGCACAAACCAGACATTGGAGCAGCTACTGCGGAGCATGGTCCCACCGGATGGAGACGGTTGGGAGGAGAAGCTCGGAGTGGCAGAGTTCGCCTATAACTCAACAGTGTCAGCATCCACAGGGAAGTCACCGTTTGAGGTGGTCTACGGCCACCAGCCACTGAGTCTAGCTGCCCTTGCTATGGCAACATCTCTTCTGGCTGTGTAGCAGATTGCTGAAGGGTATGCCACCACTTGGGACGTGGTGCGGCAATGGCTATTGAAGGCACAGAAGTAATAGAAGTGGCAAGCTGATAAGCATCGCTTTACGGAGGAGTTCCAAGTGGAAGATCAGGTGATGTTGAACTCTGCTAACGTGCAGCTGATGGGAGTTGGGAGTCCCAAGCTGAAACCGCGATGCGTGGGTCTGTTTCGCATTCTGGAGAAGCTGGAGCTGCCAGCTCACTACACCATCCATCCGGTGTTCCACATCTCCCTGCTTTGTGCGTATTGCGACCCCAACACCTTCTTCCAGAGTCGCGGGACAGCTCCACCTCCTACTGTCCAGGTTGAAGGCAGTGAGGAGTTTGAGGTGGAGAAGATCCTGGCGGACCGCCAGAGGGGACGACGGCATGAGTTTCTGGTGCAGTGGAAGGGGTACCCGGCGGAGCACAACTCTTGGGAGCCAGAGGCCAACTTCCACATTGGGGGTTTCAACACGGTTCTTCAAGAGTACTTCAGGTGCGCCGAGACGTCGCGCCTCCGCCGGGGGGGGGGGTGAATGTAACAAAGTGCCCCTCTTTTTCTGGAATACTCGGGGTCTCACCTGGGTTTGGGGGGCACTCGGGGTGTTTTCCGTTTATCAAAAACACGTCCGGAGGTCCGGCTCGACCCCAACGGCTCGCGGATGCGAGGGGAGGAAGGGCGAGTGAGCGAGCGACGATGTGAGGATCACGTCGTTGCTAGGGGGGGCTTCACTCGCAACCTCGCGAGCGTGTTCCGAACATGCAATGCGTAGTTGCGTATCGCCCTCTCGGCGAGTGGCGTGATGGTGACGCCACTCGCCGAGGGGCTGTTTGGGCGGACGGCCCCGACACCGTGCACGGCCAACGACAGCAGCAAATACGGTGGCTGCGACCGCGCGACGGTCGCAGCATTCCCGGTGGCATGCGCAACACGGCGACCGCACCCACCGCCGCGAGTCATACGGGATCAACGGGGCGGCTCGCCGAGAGACAGAAGGGACCGTTGATCTGGACGATTGACGGCCGGGAACTTCTCGCACAAGGCACTAGGTGCAAGTAGGGCACCGAGTTTAGGTACAAGTAGGACACCTAGTATAGGTGCAAGTAGCTTGTTGTAGCAAGCTAGGAAAGCAATAGGCTGAGGCCTGGGCTAGCCAGCCGATTAGTATGAATACCCTATACTCAGTTCAATCTAATTAACCTGTATTTTCCAGCTCTGGTTTCCAGACCTCTCCAAGTCTATCTTTCCGCTGCGACTGTGCTCTCCACACACAAAGGCTAAATCTCCAGAGAGTACCCACTCTCACAATCTGGCTGTGACAACACACTCGCACCTCCCTGAAAGTAAACGCCAGAAAGTGACTAAGCTTGGCGATGGTGCGGTCATGTGCGTCCGGGTTGCCACTGCTCGCCGGTGGTGAACCGAGAACTTCTTCAGTCGTGGTGTCCGCATGCCAAGAAGATGTGCTACTCCACGTAGACCATCGTGCATGCACAGCCTGAAGCCCGTGAGTGATCCACGACTAGTGGAGCGGCTGCTGGCACTCGATGTAGCGATGAGTACCTCCACAATTGTAGTAGTAAACAGAGTTTCCGGTGCTACTACCCAATTACTACTGCTCCTGTGACTGCTGCTGGCCGGAACTGTGCCTCCATCTCCCTTTCTTCCCCTGTGCTACTGCTGCCACACCCTGTGTCTAAGCTGCGGTAATTGGGGTGGACAAGGAAGAGGAGAACGTGGCAATTGATGGAGGAGTAGACTGCAGTAGGGGTGTCAGTGATGATGTAATGATTGTTGCAGCAAGGGGACTCTTCTGATGAGCCAAGGCTGCCTCACGGGCGGAATTCACCTAGAGGAAAAGATGATGCGCCCAGGGAAGAAGCTGCAGGGAGGTGGAGAAGGGCTCAAGTACGACGTTGATATACCTTGTGAAGATGTCTACGTACTCAAGGCAAAACTCTGAGCATGACAGTGCGAAGTGCCCATAGCTGTGTACCTCCTGAGGTCCCAAGGCGCGTGTAGATGCGCATGGTGCATCGGGAGTAGTTGGTTTCAGACTCGGTAGGTCCCTGATGAAGGGAGTGGAAAGCACGAATGTGTGCGGCGCAGGTGGCGTGCGTCTCTGTAGCAAGAAAGGATAATGCCAGGTCTCGGCCTCCACGTGCACCTATGCTTGTGCCGCCCTCTCCAAGAGACGAGCGAAAGTAAACGACGGTCTTGCACGGCATGGCATAAAGGAATCCTCACATCACCCTAGCCGCTGTCAGCACCTTTGCTTGATTTGTAATCTGATACGGACTGTGGTAGTAGGGCAACACTCCCTCTGAAGTGGCCCAAACCTGGAAAAGGATCTCCCAACAGTCGAAACCGTCCTCGTTGACATACCGTGGAGGCGGTGTCTCTTAATCCTTGGGTTGTTGCTCCGTAGGGAGAGCAAGCACAAGCTAAGAAGGATGAGGGATGGGGAAGACACCGGGAAGAGGAAAGTCGATGGGGTGGAGATTAGGCGAGGATCTCATCTCGGGAAGAAAGGAACAAGATGTGAATGGTGGCCGAGAGCTCTTATGGAGCTGGCGGAGACGCTCCAAAAGCACACAATATCACTCTCGTGAGAGCCGCCCTCCATGCCTGGCATGTTGGGGTCCTCATCCCAAGGAGCGAGAGATGGCAGGTCACATCCTGCTCCTATCACCAGCATTGGTGCTGACTGCTGTGCGGAGGGTGTGACATCGACAGCTCCCTTAGAGGTCTACCGTGGGGCCGTGGACTCGTCACGAAGAAGCTTTGTGAGCGTACGGATGGCGTCTGTCTGTTGCTACTGCATACAACACATCTCCTCCTTGTGGGTTCCTAGGTCCTGAATAGCTTTCAAGCATGGGCTCATGACCCTTGAGGAGGAAGAAGAGGGATCTAGTGGTCTTTTGCCGTTATCACCGGGAGGAGCCATGTCAGTGCTCTGTATGGGCCGAGATGTCAAACTAGTTGGATTACAAAACCGTTAGCGTTTCTCGAGGATTTGAAATGTTGGCAACTTTTGATTTTTCCAACAAAAATAATTGAATAAGGAAAGTGCTGACGCCAACAAGGAATTTCTGACGTCTGCATGGATCTGATGACATCAGCAACAAAAATGCTGATGTCGGGGCAACCCTTTTTTTTCTTACAACCCTCATGGTTGTTGCCTTGTTGCGCAGGGGATGGTTGCCCTCGAGCAGCCGTGCGTAAGCTACACAGAAGCTCTATAGTAGCTTCTGCTCAACTGCTGGTACTGCTATGTCGACACTTGGAGCACTAGTCACACGGCTGTGTACACAACTGTGACAATAGTTGTGTGTTGCTACTGTTGTTGCTGCTGTTGCGGGCTGTTGCTGCTGCACACTACTGCAACCGTGCACTACTGTTGCGCTACTGCTCTGCTACACTGCTTCCGCTATTGCTGATGTATGCTGCTGTTGCTGCTATTACTCAATGCTTCTACTGTTGCAAGCTTCTGCTTCCCGCAACTACTGTAGCCGCCGGTGCGCTGCGCTGATGTGTGCTTCACCTGTGTGCGATGCTATTGTTGTGCGCTACTGCTACTACCGCGTGCTGCTGCTGCTGCTGCCCACCATCGCTTGCTACTGCAGCAACCTACTGACGCCGCAACTAGTAGCAATGTTAGCAGCCGCTAGCCGCTGCCGTGTGCTGTAGCTGTCCCCTGCCGCTGCTAGCGGTTGTTGCTGATGCACTCTCACATGCTGAAGGTGGGATGTCGACGCTAGTCGGCTGTCGTCAACAGGTCCTGTGGATCGGCTGCAGCGGTGACGCTCATTCCTGTTGCTCTGGTGCATCCCTGTTGCGGAGCTCGGCAAGAACTGTCTCACCGCTCTAATACCATGAGAAGATGCGTGGAAGCTTCCTAGCGACACAGCCGCTAAGTAGGCGTTAGTGCCTGGTCAGACAGTGACGATAGTCCCAAGTCGTACACACAACGGCAAGGGTCTGGCTATGAAATACAAGGCAAAGTGTCATAATGCTTCAATAGCATTTACACAGAGAGATGATGAATGCCAGGTCCATGGCATAAGTACCTGTCGCAACACAGAGCGGGTGTCGCACGCGGCAGCACAAAATCTGTCCTAAAACCGGTCCAAAACCACTATTTTGGCCATAACTCTGAGCAGACATGTCAGAACGCTATGCTGTCCGAAACCTAACCATGCATAATCATAAGGCTGACGCTACGACTGGTCACATGCATGCATTTGGCATCAAATGGTGGAAACATAATGCAAGAACATGCAAATCCGGCCCACGGCTAGTCCACCAATAAACTCCTACATGCTGTAGAAAAACTACACGATGTTCCAGGCAGCGTCCAGAGCTCTGGAACGGTCGTCGATCAGCTCCAAGCCGTTGGTACACCACCAGACGACGCACTGGTACTGCCAGGGTCCGCATCAGGGATCTGCACGAGTATGGACACGATGGAGCGGTCACATTAAACTGTATGGGTGGAGAGGAACGTCACAAATCACAACACGGTCATGGACACACTTGACGTATACTTTAGTTTTTTTAGCAGGTTTTAGATGGATTTGAACATCGGTGATGAGAAGAGTTGCTGGTGCATCGTGGAACAACGTACGCTAAAATGGAATGACGTGTTGTCGGTGGGTGCCCTCACGGACTACTGTGACCTGTCGGCTCATGTCCATCCATGTGCGAATGCTTGAGGTGGGCCCGACGGCAACCGAGCTCTGCTCGCGCTCAATGGCACCTTAAGGAGTGGAGCCCGTGTGGGGCTCAATGACGTGCACTAGGGTGCAACACCTCTATCTGTGCTTCCTGAAGGGTTGTAGTACTTCAAACTCTTATTCTAGCCGTTCTTACGGTGCCTGATTCCAACATGCTGACGCAGAGTAAAAACTGTTTTCCTTGCAAAGCCGGCTGAGGCAAAGCAAAACACTACCATAGTGTGTGGTGTAAACCGACATTGGTCACCCATTTTTATGTGTGTGTGACTCATTTGTGTGGCTCTCTTTTCACGTGCTTACTGTGGTTAAGTACTTGACGCCCGTGTGCATCGTCTCAGTAGACCCTTGTTGTGATTTACGACGTTCTTGTCAACCGGTACGATCTACTGTGACCATTTGGCCGTGTCCATGCCCGTGCAGATCCCTGATGCGGACCCACGTGGTACCTGTGCATCATTTGGTGGTGGAATATCAGATTGGAGCTGACTGACGACCGTCCTAGAGCTCTGGACGCTGCCAGGGACCTCTTGCAGTTTTCCTGCAACACGTAGGAGTTTATCAGTGGAATGGCCGTGGGGGCGATTTAAATACTTTTGCATTGTGTCTCCACTGTTTGATTCCGGATACATGCATGTGACCATTCGTAATGACCGGCTTGTGATTCTGCACGTCTAGGTTTAGACGGTGTAGCGGTCTGATATGTCTGCACTGAGTTATGGCCAAAACAGTAGTTTAAGGCCGGTTTTTGGACAGACATTGTGTTGCCGCGTGCTGCACCCGCCGTGCGCCGCGGCAGGTACTTATGCCATGGATCTATCATTTGTCATTTCTCTATGCAAATGCTATTGAATCATTTTGACACTTTGTGTTGTGTCTCCTAGCCAGACCCTTGCCGTTGCCTGTACGACTTGTGACTATCGTCACCGTCTGACCAGGCATTGACGCCTAGTCAGCGGCTGTGTCGCTAGGATGCCTCCACGCATCTGATCTTTGTATTAGAGCAGCAAGACTTCTCTCGTTGAGCTGGGTTGCAAAGATGCAGCACCGGCAGCAGCAGTGAGCATCACTGCTACTCACGTATCCTGGGACTCGTTGCAGCCATTTGGAGCAACGACATCACCACAAGTGGATACCTCTTGCTGAGCGTCAGACCGGCTGCAATCTATTGCGCTTACGCACGGATAGAGGAGGAGAGTTCATGGGCACCTTAACAGCAGAACTGAAAGTCACAGGTATTGAGCACCAAACTACTGCACTGTACACACCATAGCAAAATGGTGTGGCTGAACCGTGGCATAGAACCCTCGGTGATGCATTACACACCCTGCTGGGTGAATCAGGTTTGTCCTTTCGTTTCTGGGAAGAAGCCATCAAGTACGTGACCTGGGTATGGAACAGGGTGCCACAAGGGCCTCTGCCCAAGTCGGTCACACCGTGGGAGCGGTGGTTCAAAGAAAAGGCAGGCCTCCGAACAGCGAGAGTGTGCGGCACCATGGCTTGCGTGTGGTTTGCACAGCCCCAAAGAGACCACAAACTCAGTCCATGAGTTTTTCTAGGGGTCTCCCATGCATCCAAAGCATGACGACTCTGGGACCCCAACAACCACAGCTTCCTTGAAAGCAGGGATGCCTCCTTTCTGGAGCATATGCCCTACAAACAGTTCTGCACGCTGCGTAATGTACCACACATCACCATGCCTGAACAATACCCAGACTATGTGAGCGTGCCTATGTTTGTCCCTCACACACCCACAGTGCCCCCTGGGGAACCCCAGCATCAAGGGAATACTGAAAAGGCATCATCTGTGCCCACAGATTTACTGACACCCACTGACCTACCGAGTACAAACTCCAGTGCTCCCCACACACCCCCTGGGCTACACACCGGAGTGTCTCAGACCAGAACAGAGGACGCTGGGACGCCGTCGCCACAACCCGTGCGACGCTCCTCACGCAATGTCCAGCGTGTGAAATATAGACAGTTTTATCACACAGCTGGTCCAGTTTCTGTGGACCATACTGTTGTGGAGCCACAGACTCTTGTGGAGGCAAGGGGGCGCGCTGATGCGGCGGAATGGGATAAGGCCATGGTGGCCGAGTTAAATGCTCTTCTGGAGCATGGTGTGTACGAACTTGTTCCCTTGCCACCTGGGCGCAAAGCCATCGATGTCAAGTGGGTGTTCAAGCTGAAAAGAAACCTGTCAGGACTACTTGAGAAGTACAAAGCGAGGCTGATGGCAAAGGGCTTCCACCAGATACCAGGTTAGGACTTCACTGAGACCTATGCCCCAGTTGGGAAGTATAGCACTAGTAGAGCACTGTTGGGTGTAGCGGCACATGAAGACTAGGAGATTCACCAAATGGATTAAAAAAACACCTTCCTCAACGGTCCACTGGAGGAGGAACTGTATGTCAAGCAACCCGAAAGGTTTGATGATGGTACAGATCGAGTGTGGCTACTTCTGAAGGCCCTGTATGGGCTCAAGCAAGCCCCGCACTGCTGGAACAAAGAGATTCGGCGCACACTTGAATCTAGAGGGTTCATCCAAAGTCTGAGCGACCCTTCTCTCTTCTTGCGATGGCATAACGGTCTTCCAGTCGCCTTCTTGGTCTATGTCGACGACCTGCTTATCTTGTCACCCTCTCTCTTCCTCATCACAGAAAAAAAGAAACTGCTCATCACTCATTACGGTATGACAGACCTGGGTGAGGCAAGGAACTTCTTGGGAATGACTATCGTCAGAGATAGGACTGCTCTCACTCTCACACTCCACCAAGGACGGTTCATTGCACACCTGACGACACGCTTTCAGCATCTAGTACAGCATCTTCCACGAAAGCACTCACCGATGGGCCCTGATGTGTATGCACATCTCCTGGGCACAGACACCACCGACTACGGACCGGAGTGTGATCCCACTCTGTACAGGCAAATCACGGGCAGTTTGTCCTACCTCGCGTCCACGACACGTCTTGACATCTCCTGCGCAGTGAATGTGCTGGCACAGTTCAGTCAACAACCACGCAGCACACATCTCAAAGCATTGCTAAAGCTGCTACGCTATGTGATGGACACTGCTCAGCTTGGCCTGGTCTTTGAGCCCTCAGCGAGTCCCTTGTTGGATGGGTATTGTGACAGTGACTATGCACGTGATCATGGGGCGCGCAGTCGTCGTGGCTATGTGTTTCATTTGTGGGGCACGACAGTGTCGTGGCAAAGTACCAAGCAATCATGCGTGGCTCGTTGTGTGGCTGAAGCTGAGTACATGGCACTGGGTGAAGCTGCATGTGAATGTATCTGGCTGACACACCTGCTTGAGGAGTTGGGGTTGCACATGCATGCTGTAGCACTACATAGCGACAATTCAGCTGCACATCGCATTGCCGCGAGTGCTGGTGTGCTGCATCCTCGCACTAAGCACATTAGCATGGAGCACCATTTTGTACGTGAAGCAGTAGAAGCAAGCGTTGTCCAAGTCTGCTCAATCAGTGGCGATGCCCAGCTAGCCGATTTTCTTACCAAGGCACTCCCATCCTCCGCACTGCACCTCCAACTTGGGCACCTTGGCTGCATCCCCACCGCACTCACGTCCAAAGGGGCATGTTAATCCTCTCTGTATATGTTTTCCCCCTGGTGTGGACCTGAGTGCGAAGGGCATGCTGACCCAGAGGGTGGAGGTGACACACCTTGAGGCACCGATGCCTTGGCATGCCAGACGACCACTGGCACCCATCCTTCCAGCGTTCCTCATGTGCTCGCCACCCTCTCGCAGCATTGCCTCTCCACGATTCTCCTTATGCTTGTATGACATAGGATACAGTCACGGAAACCTAGATTAGTCCGCTACTTGTTAGTAACATTGTTTGTGGTTTGGGGTGCAGACCTAGGTTGGGGCAGTCTGCCCCTTTTTTTGTGTGACACTCGAGTTTGGTGGGCCAGCAAGCTTCGCTCGCTGACCCGAATGGTAGGTCTCAATGCTTGAGACTCACCCACTCGAGCTCTTACCTGCTCAAGCCCGACACTTAAGGTTTTTGGACCGAAACCATGGCTGACTTGAAAACCCAGTTGTAACTTGCTTGTTTCTTCACCAAATCAAGCGTGAATGGTTGCATTAGAATCGTAGCAGCTTTCTCACCCATCGCAGCTTAAGCTTTGGGCTCCTTACTCCCATCAAGTGTAGGTTAGAATAATTCATCATCACCTGGTCACCCAGTTGGAACTCCTCCGCCGAGTGATGCTTATCAGCATGTTGTTTCTGTTGCTTTTGTGCGTTGAACAATCGTTGCCGCACCACATCCTAAGTGGTGGTAAGCCCATTAGCGGCACATCCGGAAGAGATGTTGGCATAGCAAGGGTGGCTGCACTGAGTGGCTTGTAACCATAAACCACGTCAAATGGTGACTTTACTATTGATGCTGACGCATTTGAGTACTGAGCAAGTTTTGCTACTCCGAACTTCTCTTCTCAACCCTTTCCATCCGGTGGGACCATGCTCAGGAGTAGCTGCTCTAAACTCTTGTTTGTGCCCTGTGTCTACCCATTGATTTGTGGGTGGTATGTTGTGGTCAATTGCACCCGCGTGCCTAGATTCCTTAGAAGATCTCTCCCATACCCCGAAGTGAAGCGTGGATTGTGATCTGAGACCACCGACTGCGGCACTCCGTACAGCTCGATGACATGAGTCAGGAGGAGTTGAGCTATCCCAGCAGTTGTGATGCTTTCAGGAGAGGCAATGCAATGTGAAAATTTGGAGAATCAATCCACCACCACCAACACAGTGTTGTTTCCATGCTTTGTTACATGCCATCTGCCGATGAAGTCAAGCAAGATATTCATCCATGGCCTCTCTGGTATAGGCAATGGTTGTTGCTTCCTAGGTGGCTTTTTCCTCCACGCCTTCATGTGTTGGCATACATCACAACTCATCACAAACCTCTTGGAATCGGTTGCCATTGAAGACCACTAGTATTGACATGTCAAGGCTGTGAGCGTTTTGTCGAAGCCGAAGTGACCCGAGTAGTCGGTATCATGCGCCTCCTCTAGTAATAGCTGCTTCAATTGTGCATAATCCGTCACAAAAAATCCTCTTCTCTTGCCCCCTTTGCTAACACACTCCATCCCACATTGCGTCTTTCAGCGCACCGCCCATGAACCCACTATCCACGCCATAGCCGTGCTGATATAAGTTATGCATGACTGGAGATCCCAACATCACTAAGATGGCATTGAGGGTCAAGTCAGGCCTCCTTGACAGAGGATCTTCCGCATTCACCTTCCTATGCCTATACTCAATCTCGTAGTCAAAACTTCCCTCCAAGTATTCCATCTAGCGAGTCTGCGAACGAATGAGGTTCGGCTGAGTCTTCAGGTACTTCACGGCGTAATGATCCGTGAAGACCACGTAACGGTACGACTCAAGGCAGCACCTCCAATGCTTGAATGCATGGATCACTACCAACATTTTCTTCTCATGGATTGTGTAGTTCAACTCCGTACCGCGTAGCTTATGTGATGCGTATACAGTGGGCTGTGGCCCCTTTCCGTGATCTTGCATCAGCACTTCCCTGATGATGTATTCACTTGCGTCCGTTGCCATGACATACTCCTTGGATGAATCCGGATCCACCAAGAGTGAGGGTCAGACATTGCAGACTTGAGCCCCTTCAAGCTCTTCTGCTCCTTATCATCCCATTCCCACTGGTGATCCTTCCGTAGGTACTGGGTCAACGGCGCACCCTTCTCTTCGTACCTCCGGATGAATTTCCGATAGTAGTTGAAAAATCCTAAGAAGACCTGGATGACACACACACACACACACACACACTTCGGTGTTGGCCACTGCTTCACTGCTTCCACCTTCTTTGGTTCCATGCAAAGACCCTTCCTGATCACAATGTGCTCAAAGAACTTAACCTCCCTCGTCTTGAACTCACACCTGGAGGGCTTAACAAACAACTTATCCCTTAGGAGAGTGTCCAACACTTGCCGAAGATGTTGCTCATGCTATTCCAGAGTTTGGGAGTAGATGAGGATGTCATCGAGGAACACCACCATGAACTGGTCCAAGAAAGGGTAGAAGATCTTGTTTATGAGGGTCATGAACGTTGTAAGAGAGTTGGTCAACCTAAACGGCATCACGAGGTACTTGAAATGGCCATACCGCATAAAAAACACCGTCTTCTCCACATCATGCTTTGCAATCTGGACCTGATGATACTTCAAGCGCAATTCAATCTTGCTGAAGAACTGCGCTCCCCTCAGTCGGTAGAATAGCTCCTCAACCCTTTGCAGCGGGTACCAGTGCTGCATCGTTACATTGTTCAGTACGCGATAGTCCACGCACATCAGTAGCTCCCCTGTCTACTTCTTCACAAAGAGGACCAGTGAGCGTAGGGTGACACCCGACGAGCTAATGTACCCTTGCCTTTTCAACTCCTCCAACTGCTTCTTCAGCTCACGCAACTCATTATCGCTCACGTGATAAGCAGCCCGCAATGCTGGAGTTGCTCCAGGAACAAGCTCAATTTTGTGGTCGATGTCTCACTTTGGTGGTAAACCCTTTGGTAGCTCAGTAGGAAACACGTCATCATAGATTTTTAATACTCCCTTAATGCCTTCTGACAGCTCTGCTATTGGTGCTTTCTGTTGGTCTCCCTCTTGTTGCTTTGCATCTGTTGCCAACACTTCTTCCACTTCAATTGCTTCAATCTGCCGTACCCACACAAGGTACACTTGATCCCCCTTGCGATGACAACACTTTTGTTGCTCGTGACTCAACTGTTCATGTTCCTTTACTCTCTTTCGGAAGGGAGGGAGGGATGGAGGGAGGAAGGTAGTCAGCTTTCTCGGAGGGAGTCGAATCATTACAACGTGTTCCTTTGCTCTCTTTTTCTACCCGTTTCGTCCGCTTGCAAACTTGACGGCCGGCCATTTCATTGATGATCCTTTGAATCTAATCAAGCCTGAAGTATCCCACAATAGTCACTGGTCGGGTCCAGGCAATGATGTCTGTAGAAGCCCCATAGTGCACGGGGGGAGTGCATGTGACGAGTGCACTCAGAATAAGTGGAGAAGTACATTTATCACGCACTGAGTGCACGGCCGCCTTTGCAAGCCATCGCAAAACTGGCATAGCAAGGATATCACATACAGTCCCATTTGCTATCCAAAATCACTGTAAAGTAAGTCACAAACCACAGCGAATTGTGTTGAAGTACATTGAAGTTAAAAAAACTGCAAGCCCGCAAAATGCAAATCCACTGCTGCCACAGACATGTGTAGTACACTGCGAAATCAGGGGGCCATTCAAGCAAAAATCCATGTTCAACATTGCGGGAACGATTTTTCTACACTCCAGCGCAAACACAAATATTTGCGAGTAAGAAAGACATGGGATTCTATTTATCCTATTTCCATTAGTCCATCAACCTTTACGAAGAGAGATATACTCGACATCAGAAAACAGCGGCGATCGAAAAGGGATTATCCATTTTTTTGGAATGAAAGCTGTGTGGTCCAGTGTCACCATGCAACATCGGTTGGAAAGGCAAAAGAGACAAGGGGTGTTGACAAAATCAGCCCTCCGCAGGTACAAGATGAGTCCCGTTTGAAAAATTGGAGAGTCCATTTTTTTCCGTTGGTCGCGCAAGTCACATGCGCGACTACCGAAAACCATCGTTTGAGTATGGACCTTCTTTCAAACAACATGATGGATAAGAGATTGCCAGAAAGTGACAAAAAAAGGTTGCTTTATGAAAATCATCTGACAGCCCAGATGCATAGAGGACAATTTGCAGGTTCCAACGCACTTTACGGAACTAAATTTGGAGTCCGTTTGAGTGAGATATGGTTTTTTAAAGTTTGGAGACCATGGTTTGGGTTCAAGTTGCGACCACAACACTTTCAGCACAAAAGGCAGCCAAAATTGTTGACCAGGATGGCAAGGAGCGGCCTTCAAGGAGAAAAGGCGGCTGGAGGGTCTTCAAGAAACTTCAAGGAAGGAGCATTTGAGGATTATTGGCTGTACAGGCCGTGGGAGACATAATTCTAATGCATGACAGTGTGACTTTCGCTCATCACGCAAGAGTAGGAGTGAAGTAGAGAGTCAGCTTTGACATAGTGTATCTCAGTGCTCCTTTGGCCAAATGAGGCATAAACGGGCTTTTTAGAAAGCTGTGATTAGTAAAGAGTCAAATCTGACATTTGCATTCTTTGAGTTCCTAAATCTGCCTTCAAAGTTCCTGTCTGTGCAACCTGCAACTTCCTCTCACAAACAGTTGGTCCTGCGAAGGCGGCTGTTAGTGAGCCGGATCAGCTCCTTGAGGGTTGCCCCAGATTTCAGCACAACAGTTGGATGTCTCTCTCATTCTAATAGAACCTATGAAAAAGTAGAATATTGGTCCGATTATGAATTGTATGTCGTCCACTATTTGTCATAAACTTGCAAGACGATCAATCTCAATGTAAACATAAAGTCGAAAACAGAAAAAGATTTCATTCCATCGTTTTTTATGATCAAACCCTGTTCGGACAAAAGCTCGACTTATGTTAGTCGTGTTTGTCCTTGCAGGCGGTAAAGGATGATTATATGCAGATGAATGGGCTCTTAATCATCTTACAGTGATCTGACCAATGTTTTCGAGGGAGGTCGTCTGTCCTCCATTGTTTGTTGCCTGAAACGACAAGTTGGACCTTGCCGTGATTCATCGAGAATAATACATAACATTCTAACTTTCAAACCTGTTGTCTTCGTGTGATGTTGACATCACAAACCATTGAGTGGTGCTGAATCATGCACTGGTGTACGATAAGTGCACTTCTCCAGGCAAATTGAGCACACTAGCTCATGTGCACTCTAAGCAGCACTAAGGGGGGCCTTAAGGACAGAACGATGGCCAATGACAGCAGGTCGGCGATCGTCGTGTCGTTGACAGACGTGTAACTAGGAATTGACGGCCGTCATCGTTGGCAACCGTCAACTGGTGCGTGTACTCCGTACATGTCTCTTTAAACAGGTCGGCTCGACATCATTTACAAGAACAATACCGAGTACGCAATCAAGAAACATGAGGAAAGTTACAGGTCAGCAAAGCATTGATCACATCAAATGAAAAAACTTGGTATACGCAAATCGAATTTCGAACATAACGTGACGATTAAGCTTGAGTTAAACTTAGTATATGATTTCGAATAAGATGAAAGAGAGAGAAAGAGAGAGAGAGAGAGAGAGAGAGAGAGAGAGGTAGCAGTTTCGAGAGCATGAGGGTTTTCTGCCACCTGCCGGGGTCTGAAACAAAAAAAAACCGTGAAAGTCAAAAGCCTGAAGAAAAGAAACAGCCTCCGTCACCTGTCGGAAACAGACGACCGTTTTGCGCAGACACAAGACAAGCGCCTCGTGGTGCGGGAGTGGATCGCGTGGGGTAGGGGGAGTGAAGTTGGGGGGGGGGGGGGGGGGGG
>SZWC01010811.1:65454-77645 GCA_023375785.1 Penium margaritaceum
GTGGTCGCCTCCACCCTGACCGCATGACCCATCTCCATCATCATCTGAACTTGACGCGCTTGAGCTCTCACAGCAAACCTAGTTTAGTCCTCGAATCATAACTGCTCATTGCTAGCTTTAGCCTAAGAGACCTACATCTAATCAGCAACTTTGGTTTTGGTTAGGCTCAGATTATGTCACCTTTTGGGTGACACATGGCGTGTCCATGTGAGGTGCGAGGGCTCGCTCGCGCACCCTTTTCAGGGCTGCCGAGGGCTTTTGCCATTGAGCAAGCAGGCTCGCCAGTGAGCCTCGCTCGCTGGCATGATGAGTGAGGTTAACTAGCAACCTCACCCCTAGCACTAGTGTTCCTCGTGACTGCAAGACTTGTACTTTTTGCTTGAGACCGCCATGGAGTTCTAGACCTAGCATGCACAAGGGTCAACCATTTGAAGCACTGTTTGATGCTATGGCTTTGTAGCAATAACCTCAGCTGCTGTTGTGCCTCTTGTCCTTCTTCCCCTACGTGGCTGATGCACTCGCTGGAGTGGAGGAGGGAGTGGGCACTGTTGAGGTCTGAGAGGTGCTGGAGGAAGAAACTTCCACTACAACCATACCTGCAAGGCACTCCCGATGGAGACAACACATCTCAATTGCCCCTATCTGCTCCAGATAGATGTGCTCGGCCCACTACAACAAGGTAAGACAGTGGGAGCAAAGCTCAAGCTTGCGATGGCAGTAGATGGTGAACATGGCCGCGTACCGCTCACTGACACCCAACATGATGGTGATTAGTGCACCTAGCTGAGTGAGGGCAAATGTCCCAAGCTGGGTGTAGAGCCGCATGGCCCAGCGCCAGTACTCTACCGGAGACTTCGACTCACCCTGGCGGAGCGAGTTGAAGTCTGCGATACGCAAGGCGCAGGTGGCTTCTGTCTCACCCTTGAGCAGGGTGAGAGCTAGGTCCCGGGCACTGTAAGGATCACCGTCTATGCCGTTGATGTATTCCTTGACGAAGGGTGCGTAGTCTAGCACGGAGTCCTCAGGGACAGCCATGGTCAGGCCATGCACGGCGCGGCGAGCCATTGCACACTGGCAGGGATCACCTTTCTAGCTTTGACTGTGATAGTACGGCCAAACTCCCTTCTGCCATCGCCCACAGGTCGAAGCGCATACACCAGGCATCAAAGCCAACTATGGGGAAAACTGCGGTGGTGGATTGTCAAATTCCTTTGGTGGCTTCTCACTAGGTAGGGCCACCTGAGAGGCCACCTGAGGGTGAGCCTTCACCCTGCCTACAACTGCTGTAACGAGTTGTGCAGCCTCAAGGATGTCCTTTGGAGCCGCAGTGCCATCAGCGGGCACACCCTACTCCACTCGAGCATTTCTCTACTGTTTGTCGTACTCCTCGTCATCGTCAAAGAACTCGCTTGGGAACTCATCCGTGGAGTCTTTGTTGGTTGCCACGCTCTCCATGCCCAGCATGCGTCCACGTGACTGCCGCCACTCCCCTTGTGTTTGCCGAACAACGACCTACTGCGATAGCAGTTTGAGAGCTTGCAACATGTCTAGCAGGCTCGACCGAACGTTGTTCTAGTATGCGCAGCCTGGCAATCGCACGAGTGCATGGGCTCGCGGCGTGACTACCGCTCACTGTGTCCATGGCTCCAGTGCGAACTGTGGAGGAGACCACGTCTGTGCTAGGCTCCCCTCTCCCCTTTGTCTGCGAGGCCTCGGGTGGCATAACTACGCTGCTGCTGCTTACGTCTGCTATTGTCAACTACTACTGGCCGTTTCCACCACCGTTACTGGCAGTGCAGTTCGATGTTGTGCGCTGCTGCCGTTGCTGCTCCTACTATTGTTGTTGCTACTGCTGGGGTTGTGGTGGCTCCTAGTGCTATGGCAGCCAAGGCCTTACACTCGATGGCTGCTGATATTGCCGCAAGCGCCGCTCCCACCGCTGCTGCCGAAGCCGCTACTGCCGCTACCGCCACTACGCTGCTATCGTCAGTATCGCCATTGCCATCGTTGCCATCACTCCCGCTACTGCAGCCGCTACCACTGTTGTTGCCGCTTCTTTCACTACCATCGCCGTAGTTGTTGCTCCGGCCACTGCTCGGCGGTGCCGAGCCCGCTGCCCACTCGCCGCTGCCCGCTACCCGCTGGCCGCCGCCCCCAGCCAGCCGGCCACTTGTCGCTGACCGCTGCGCGCCGGCAGCAGGCCGCTCGCCGCTTCGCACTGTTCACCGACAAGCATCAACCGGTCACTTCCGGCCGTCCGCTAGTCATTGCCTGCTGTACACTGGCCGCCGGCTGCTGCCAAAAGCCCGCTGCTAGCTGCCTACCGGCACGTTGCTCGCCGATCGATGCCCGCTGTCACGCTACCCGTCGGCCCGCCGGCCGCTAGCCGCTGGCAGCCGCCCATGGGGTGCTGCCTGTGAAGTGGCAGCGTGGGTTACGCCTCTCAGACACAGCTACCAACGCTCTTCCTGATGCTCCTACTGTTGTTGTCGCTGGCGCTCACGTTACCCCATGACGTGATGGGTGGACGCTGTTCACTAAACTGGTGATGCGTCCCTACTACGCAACGATGCGAGAGTTGTCTCACATGCTCTGATACCATGAGAGACTTCCTGGAAGCTGCCTGATTAGACTGCCTATGCACTATGTGTGATAACAAGCAGGAAACAACAATAGAAGATGCGTAGAAGCTTCCTAGCCCTGACTAGGTGTCAGTGCATGGTCAGACGGTGACGACGGTCACAAGTCATAAACACAACGGCAAGGATCTGGCTAGGAGACACAAGACAAAGTGTCAGAAATCTTCAATAGCATTTGAAGAGAGAAATGACAAATGAAAGGTCCATGGCATAAGTACCTGCCGCAGCGCACGGCGGGTGTCGCATGCGACAGCACAAGGTCTGTGCTAAAACCGGCCGAAAACCATTGTTTTGGCTGTAACTCAGCGTAGACATTTCAGATTGCCACGCCATCTGAACCTAGACGTGTAGAATCACAAACCGGACGCTATGACTGGTCATATGCATGTATTTGACATCAAATGGTGAATAAACAATGCAAAAACATGCACATCAAGCCCACAGCCAGTCCATCGATAAACTCCTACGTGCTGCAGAAAAACTGTAAGAGGTACCAGGCAACGTCCAGAGCTCTAGGACGGTCTTCCGTCAGCTCCAAGCTGGTAGTCCACCACCAAACAACGCACCGGTACCACCTGGGTCCGCATCAAGGATATGCACAGGCATGGACACGGCCGAGTGGCCATTGTAAACTATACAGGTCGACAAGAACGTCACAAATCACAGCAGTCCCCCATGACCCGATGATATGCATGTCCATAAATGTGCAGCACTGAAATGAGTACAACATCAAGTGCAAAAACAGTCGTGACACAAAAAAAAACACTCCACACTTAACCACTCTTGAGCAAGGGGTGAAGCCCAACAGAATGAATGGCCAATAGAAACTTCATGCGTCAAGAAGTCAGCACGTTGCATGTCATTGTCAACGCATATGACGGAGATCACGTGTTGCTCCACCAGATCATGCAAAAAGTGATGCTCAACTGCAATGTGCTTCATGCGAGCATGAAACACACCAGAGTTCTCCGCAATGGCAAGGGCATTCTGGTTGTTGCAACAAAGCACAATGGCGGGTATTGACTGACCCAACTCAAGGAACAAAAACTACAGTGAAATTGCCTCAGTAGCTCCTGCACTCTGAGAAACATTTTGTGCCTCCAACACCATATGTGCAATGCAGCCATACTTCCCGTTGCGCGAGGAAACAGTAGTACCACCAAGCAAGAACACGTAACAAGTGCGACTGCGTCCATCTAGACTCTAGGCCCAGTCGCTGTCAGAGTAGCCGTCAAGAACCACCAGACACTGCCGGCGAAAGCAGTCTGTGAGGTACGATTTGGAGACCACGTACTACACCACTTGCATAGTCCCATGAAAGGCTCTAGCGTGTGGAGCCTACAAAAACTGTGCATGGAGGTTGGCAGCGAAGGCGATGTCGGAGCGTGTGGTAGTGGCTAGGTACATCAGAGATCCGATGAGACATAGGAACATGGTCATATCCACCGTCTCCCCTAGCTGTGTGGGATCTTCCACCTTTAGGGCATCCCGCCTATCAGGTGTGAGAGGTGTGGAGGCCGTTTGCACTATGCAAAGGAGGTCACTGAAGTGCTCCCCCGCAACACGTGCATATCGGGCCTGATGTAGAAGTAGTATCTGACATCTGCGGTCTCTCACGATCTCCATGCCAAAAAACACCACTGCAGGACCAAGATCTTTCATTCTGAAGGCAGTCCGGAGGACTTCTTTGGCCTCCTTCACGGTCTTCATGGAAGGAGACACAATGAGAAGGTCGTCCACATAGACCAGGATGGCAGTGAACCGCTAACGCATCCGTCAGATAAATGGAGAGGGATCTGCATCGCTTTGTACGTATTCCGCATGAGTAAAGGTGCTAGTGATCTCCTGGTTCCAACACCAAGGAGACAGCTAGAGGCTGTACAAGGACTTGCGCAAGTGCCAAACCTTGTCACCATCCTGAAGGCCAGGTGGCTTAGCCACGTAAATCTCCTCATCCCGAGAGCCATGGACGTATGGATTGTTCACATCAATCTCGTCCAGTTCCCAGTCATGTTGAGCCACTACACCGAACAAAGCACGAGCTGAGGTCATGCTGCCGATAGGGGCAAAGGTGTCAGTGTAATCCATACCCTTGATGCGAGAGTACCTCTCGATGACCAAGCGAGCCTTGTGGCGTTCTAGTGAGCCATCCGGTTCACTTTCTTGCAAAAGACCCACTTGATCTGAATAGCTTTCCCCCCAGGTGGAAGGTGGACTCGCTAGTAACTCCGTACTCTTGGATGGCACGAAGCTCATCCTCACAGGCAGCACGCTAGGCATCAGCATCCTCTGATGAGAGAGCTTCCCTCTGTGTGCCCGAGTCAGGTGCCATAGAGAGAGATCTTTGAGTGGCAAGTGCACACGCCTCAGTGCTAGGATTGACAACCACAAGGTCAGGTGCTGCATCACAAGCGATGTGAAACTTGCTTGTGACAAGATTATGCCCTATGGGTACGATGGATATACCTGTGTGTGCTCAGTGCTGACACTCAAGCCTAGGGCCTTTCTGCCGAGATCACCACCCGCGATGCTGCAAGTGGAGCGTCTAGGTGCGGGACCTCATACTCACTGGACTCCACAGTCCAATGGTGAATGATGATTGACGGGCTCAAGTGAGTAACTTGGGTTTGAGGGTCTCACCTCAGGCTCAGGGACACGCACGTCCGCAACTGGTGAAGGTTGAGGCAAAGGAGCAAGTGATGCACTCCAAGGAGATGTGTGTGTGGGAGATACGTGACTAGGCATGACAGTAGGAGCAGGAGGTGAGGCAAGACCACGCATAGAGGCAGGAGTACTTGCGGACACAGGTGCAGGATCATGGGTACCTGTGGGGTGCGAGGGAACAGGGGTAGAAGCCGGCTGTGCTGGAGAGGTCTCTGGGCCAATAGCGATGATCGTTGGGTCATTAAGAGCCAGCGACCAAGAAGTGGGGGGGGGCTCGAACAAACACATCAGCCAGGCAAGAGGTACTCGCAGGCTTAGACGCCCCCATTCGTCAAGAAATATGAGACATAGGAACATGCATGACAGACAACGACGTGATCAAGGTTAGATCACAGTAGGTGAGAGATGTAAAGAAGAGCGCATCGTGGGACTCAACGACGCGACAATGGGCGGGGTCCCAAAAACGTTTGGCCTTTGATCACGGGGAGATGCCTCCAAAGGCACTCAAGCGACCCCGAAGTGAGACCTTTGACCCCTGCTGGTCCTCGGTGCACCACACAGAAGCCAAGCATCCCTAGACACAAGTGAGATGCAGGTTACCACGGTGGCCAAACCAAAGCTCGTACGGTATAACGTGGTCCGGAAGGGGACCGTGCGGGAGGCGGTTCTAGACCCACGTCATGTAGGCGAATCCTTTGAAGGCAAAGGACTCCGAGAGACCGCACTCAGACCGCATAGCGTGAATCGTATCCTTCATGGTACGGTTCTAGCACTCACAGACACTGTTCTGTTGAGTAGTAGCAAGAGCAAAGACCTGATGAAAAACCCCGTGCTTAGCAAAGAATCTGTCCATCTTACCATGAAACTCGCCGCCGTGATCCGAACGGAAGGTTTGCAACGTGCAACGAGACTGACCCTCAGCCATCACTAGCGAGAGGCAAAGCGCGAGAGCGGCATCACACTTCCGGCGCAGGGTGTAGACCCACCGCATCCTAGAGAAGTCATCAGTCAGGGTTAGGACGAATTTGCCCCGATTGGACAGAGACTCGACAGGAAGAGGACCGAGGTCTTGATGGACCAACTTGAGAGGGCAAAGTGCGTGAGTACGGGAGTCAAGGTAGGTACAACGATGCATCTTACCCTGCGCACAGAAGAGACAATCGGTCTTGGGTGGCTTCTTGAAAGAAATCGCGTCAAGACCAAGTAGGGACTGTGTTCGAATGAGGTTTGACAAAGTATTGGATTTCAAATGTCACAGGGGACAATGCAGCATTTGCTGGTGCCCAGCGAATAGAATGCCAGTAACAAACACTCAAGCAGAGGGGGAGGGGGAGCAAGAACGAGGAGGAGAAATCCGAGAGACACGATACTAATCATGCACAACCTGGACCGGCAAGGACCGACCAGAGCCTGTGCTTACAAACCAAACAGACGCAACAGGATCGAGAACAACGAAGTCACTACAACGACATCTCATGTGATAAGTGGCATCAAAATTGATGATCCAAGTGCCACCAGGATCATGACCAGAGGACGTAGCTTTACAATGGGCAATGGAGCACTTTGCCTGAGATGGGCGCTGAGTAACAGATGAGGAGGAACAACGAAGGGTACAAAGGTGTGACTCATGAATCTAATCGGTATTGTCAGGCCCATTGTCATCGCATGCCAGGAATGCCCCCCCATGCGAGTCATCACAAGCGACAAGAACGTACGAACAAACAATATGTGAACCAACTGGCTATGAAAACACACTTGCACCTCCTTGAAAAAAAAGCGCCACAAGATGACGAAGCTCAGCAATGGTGCGGTCACGCGGATCCAGGCCCCCACTGCTCGCCAGTGAGGAAACAAGGACTACTGCACCTGTTGTCATCGCACGACCGGAGATTGTGCTGCTCAACACAGCTCGCTTTGCGTGTGCATCCTGAAGACTACGGGTGATCCGTACCCAGTCAAGCGGCTGCTGGCGCTCGGTGTAGCGATGAGCGCCTCTATAGTTCTAGCACTGGACAGCACGTCCATTGACTGCTAGATGATTGCTGCTGCTATGACTGTTGCTGGCTCAAACCATGCCTTTTCTTACCCTGCTTTACCTGTGCCGCGGCTGCCACACCCTGCATCTAATTCGGGGTAGCCGGGGTGGAAGGGGAAGAGGAGGGTGTGCGCGAGGATGGAGAAGTGGTCTACAAGAGGGGCATCGACGGCAACGCGATGACCGCTGCACCAAGGGCACTTTCTTGATGGGCCACGTTTGCCTCACGGGCAGAAGTCACTTGGAGGAAGAGCTAATGTGCCCAAGGAAGAAGCTAAAGGGAAGTGGAGAAGGGCTCAAGCACAGCGTCGATGTACCCCAAGAAGATGTCTGCGTGCTCAAGACGGACTCCGATCATGAGCATGTGAAGCGCCTAGAGCTCTGCACATCCTGAAGTCCCAAGGCACGTGTAGATGCGCATGGCACACCGCCAATGATTAGCTGCGGACTCGGCAGGTCCCCGATGAAGGGAGTGGAAAGTACGAATGTGAGCCGCGCGGGTGGCGTGCATCTCTACAGCAAGCAGAGACAGTGCCAGGTCCCATCCCCCACGCGGATCAGCATGCACGCCTGTTCCAACCTCTCCAATGAAAGGGCGAAAGTCCACGACAGTCTCATGCAGCATGGCGTAAATGAGTCCGCGCATCGCCCGAGCCGCTGTCAGTACCTAAGCGCAGTCCGTAACCTGGTACAGATTGAGACACCAGGGCCATACCTCCTCTCATGTGGCCCAGAATTGGAAGAGATTCTCCCAACAATCAAAGACGTCCTTGCTAACATAGAGGGGGAATTGTGTCTCAAAGTCCTTGGGTTACCACTCCGTGGGGAGAGCAACGGCAGGTTAGGAGGAACGAGGGATGGGAAAGACACCGAATAGGATAGACCTAGATAGGATCAAGCCAGGGTCAGACCTTCGGAAACAAAGAATCAGGATGCATCTGAAGCTAGCGCACACGCTCCTAAAGCACGCAAATCTCCCTCTCATAGGTGTCATCATCCTCCCCTGGCATGCCAGGGTCTCATTCAAAGGATCGAAAGGTGGCGGTGTTGTGATTTGTGACTCACCCGTCGACCTGTACAGTTTCTTGTGACCACTCGGCCGTGTCCATGCTTGTGCAGATCCCTGATGCGGACCCAGGTGGCACCGAGGCATCGTCGGGTGGTGGACTACCTGCTCGGAGCCGATTGACGGTCGTCCCAGAGTCCTAGGTGCTGTCTGGGACCTTCTACAGTTTTTCTGCAGCTTGTAGGATTTCATCGATGGACTTGCTGTGGGTCCAATTTGCATGTCTTTGCATTGTGTGTCCACCATTTGTTGCCGGATGCATGCATGTGACCAGTCGTAGCGTTTGGCTTGAGATTTTGCACGTGTAGGTTCAGACGGCGTAGCGTTCTGACTTGTCTACATTGAGTTACAGCCAAAATAGTGGTTTTGGGCCGGTTTTAGGACAGACCTTGTACTGCCGCGTGCGACACCCGCCGTGCGTCGCGGCAGGTACTTATGCCATGGACCTGTCATTTGTCATTTCTCTCTGCAAATGCTATTGAAGCATTCTCACACTTTGCCTTGTGTCCCCTAGCCAGACCCTTGCCGTTGTGTGCACGACTTATGAATGTCGTCACCGTGTGACTAGGCACTCACGCCTAGTCACCGGCAATATCGCTAGGAAGCTTCCATGCATTTTCTCATGGTATCAGAGCAGCGAGACTCCTCTCGCTGAGCTACGCTGCAAAGACGCAGCACAGGCACCAGCAATGAGAGTCATCGCCGCTGCCGCATCCTGGGACTTGTTGCAACCGTTCTTCAACAAGGACATCGTCATTCAGTCCCCACCGCCACATCGGGTGAGCTGCGGCAGTCACTAGTTCTTCTAGCATCAGCACCACCACCACCACAACCGGGTAGCAACAACGGCTGTGTCTGGCTGCCAGCCTGTTCACAAAAGAAAAGGGGAGTAACAGCTCGCAGCAGCAGCTTGCGGCGGCGGCTGCGAGCATTGACAGCGCGCAATGTCGGCAGCAACTCGTAGCAATGACAGCATCAGCAGCCGCGAGCAGCAACAGCTACGCAGCAACAGCAACGGAAGCAACACCAGCGCAATAGCAACATTGCAGCTGCTGCAGCGACTACAGCACAGCAGTAGCAAAGCATTAGCAGCGAAAGCAGCAGCAGCGCGGCAGCAGCATTGTAGCTGCTGCGCAGATTCTGCACAGTGCTATGTAGAAACTACACAACATTGCGCAGTGCTGTATGGCACTACGCTGGCCAGTGCAGCCCCTACGCAGTCGCGAGCAAGGGGTGACGAGGTCACCCCCAACAGTCACGCGGAGTTCGCGTCACCTTCCAAAAAGATGAAAAGCTGGCGTAAAAAACGCTAGCAAAAAGAAATGCTAGCTTTTTTTGCTAGCATAAGAAACACCGATGTCATCAGTGGCTGTGCTGATGTCAGCAGTTTTGGGGTCAAAACGTCAATTTATCCGAACGTTTCTACTTTTCGAGAAATGATGTTGGTTTCTTGTTCAGAGCATTTTTTACGTTCGGCCCCATACTGACCGTTGACATGGCTCCAACCAGTGACAAGGATAAAGGACCACGAGATCCTTCTTCCTCCTCCTCTAGGGTCATGAGCCCACGCTCATAGGCGATTGCGGACCTGTGGAGTCAGCAGGATGAGACACGTTGCCTACAACAGGAGGAGACCGACGCCATCCGCACGCTCACTGATCTTCTTCAGAGCTAATCCACGGTCCCATAGCACACCTCCGAGGGAGTCAGCGGTGTCACACCTTCTGCACAGCAGTCATCATCCACACCAAGGAGAGCAGCAGGACAGGACCCGCCACTTCTTGATCCTTTGGAGGAGGACCCTAATATGCCAGGCATGGACGATGACACTCCCCAGAGGGAGATTCGCGTACTTCAGGAGCGTCTTCGCTAGTTGCAGACGCGTTCCGGTTCCATGTTCCCGGATATCCGATCTTCGCCTGAGACCTACCTTGGCGACTTTCCTCGTCCTGACATCCGCTTTGGACTTCAGCAGAAACGCCCAACGGAAGCGGCTGAAATCGTCTTTCAGGGTGAGAATGTACTGTGACCCATACTGAACCAAGGGCACGGGCGTTGGCCCGGTTAGATCTCTGGGAACCAGTTCAAGGGGTGCCTTGGACACCTTCTCAGACCTGGGGAAGCTCTGTCTGTGAGCTTTGCCTTCTTGACAGTCGAGACATGCACTTGCACTTAGACCATGTGGGCAGTTTGTACAGTTGAGACCATGTGCAGTTGTGTGTTTGATCATGTCTGTGACTAAGTCAGTGTTGATGTGTGCCAGTCGGCGGTGCAGCAGATCTGTGTGCTTCGCATCAGTGGCAGTAATGACATGCGTGTGTCGTCTGTGTGAGTGTGTTTGTGTCAGTGGAAAGAGAGTGAGTCGGTACAACATGTCCTCGTGCAAGGGGCCATCAGCCAATAGTGTACCAGCAGCATCAAAAGGCATGCAGCGTTGCTTTTCCATGAGAGTGGACATGTCTGCTTGACGATCCAGTTGGCCCCCAGACAACAACTTCACTTTTAACTTGGGGACATACAAAACATCAATCAGCCAAAGTACCCCACCAGGTGCTTGCAACGCCACTGTGCCCACACCCGCAACCTTCAGCACCTCCCCAGACCCTGTTTTCACACCCTCGACATCATGTGTAGCATACAGTGAAACAAACAGCTGGCGGTGTGGTGACATGTGATGCGACGTTGCAGTATCAAACAACCATTCATGCATCGGAAGTATGTGCGATGTGGTGACATGAGTGTGCGCCAGCCGCTGACCTGATGACTGTGGCATGGCTGCTGGCTCTCGAGTATGCAGTTCCATGGGTGATGTCCACCCAGCTGCGAGTGCTCCTGCTGTAGGCTGCTGCGACTCGACCATGTCCGCGTAGATATGCTGCGCCCATGTCGGCGTTGGAACTGGGACTGCAGGGTTTGGCAGGACGTAGAAGGGGCCCTGGTAAAGCGGAAGTGGCCCCTGGTGGTGTGGAGGGCCCATCAGCAGCTACATCGGAGGTGGTGCATAGGTGACACCGCCAAAGGGTCCAGTGCCTCCAGGTCCTGTGGCCGTTGGCGTCGACCATGCCGGTGGCTGCAGATGGTGGCCGAACTGCGGACGAAGCGCCGAGGGAGCAAACCTCTGTTGTGGCCGCTGCTGCTGTGACATCATGATGCGTTGAAGGTCTGGGCATGCACGCCATAAGGGGCCAGGCTTGCTGTAGCAGTTGCATGTGCGCCCTGCACCACCGCCCCGGCCACGTCCTCGTCCTCCGCCTGACTGGGTGCGTGATCCTCCATGACCCCAGCCTCCTCCACCTCTACCTCCTCCATGTCCAGCTCCAGTGGAGGCACCTCGCAAGGACTGATGGACAAAGGCGTTGGCTGCCGGGGTGTCAGTCTCTTGCTCCTCCCCACGAAGTATGTCCTCATAGTGTTGCAATTCCTCAAACACCTTAGCAAGGTCCGTGCTCTCAACATCTGTCACACGGAGACGTCGCAAGAATCCCAACCAAAACTCTCTGTAGGGCTCTCCAAGATGGAGTAGAACAGGGTCCAATCATTCGAGCACGGATTAGGGTGCTCCGAGCCCGATGATGCGGCGACGAAGGTCCATTGCTGCATCCTAGTACTCAGCAATGGGCGCCCCCGGCTTGGGACAAGGCATCAAAGTCTGTCGCGCAGCGAGATAACAAGTGTCATCTCCCGTTCCTCATGACGTGTAGCAAGGTGTTGCCATGCCTCATAGAGACGTGGAGCACCACTTTGAGGATCTGCTGGGTCCTCCCCTTTACCGCCAAAGCGGAAATGA
>SZWC01010811.1:77689-91080 GCA_023375785.1 Penium margaritaceum
CCCGGCTTGGGGCAAGGCGTCAAAGTCTGTCGCGCAGCGAGATAACAAGTGTCATCTCCCGTTCCTCATGACGTGTAGCAAGGTGTTGCCATGCCTCATAGAGACGTGGAGCACCACTTTGAGGATCTGCTGGGTCCTCCCCTTTACCGCCAAAGCGGAAATGACGGATGGCGTACAATTGGCCGTCGGGCTCGCACTAGGGCGTTGAAAGCCTGGAGAAAGACGCGATGTTCAGTCGCGTCGGTGGGCGGAAAAAGGTACAACTCCTCTAGCCCGTGCTCCGCCACCCACACCAGAAAGACATCCTTCCATGCTAGGAAGTCTCGCACGCCCAAGGCCGGCGGCGTCAAGTCCTTCTGGGACATGGCCCTATTGATATCTTCCCATGTCAGTGTGACAGCGCCGGCTGCCCCACTAGCGCCGGCACCAGTGCTAGCACTGATGCCAGTGGGGCCGCCACCGCCTCCAGCATTGGCCCCACCCGGTGCTGATCCCGCTTGGCTCATAGCTTATGGGAGTCAAGAGAGGATCCTAGGCTAGTGGCGTAGGCCCTGGCTGACCTCGTTGCTACCGAACATAATTTTGGCAGCAATTCGTCGGGCCCTCTTTGGGCCCAGTTTTCTTTCGCGAGCCTTTTGCTTGTGGAATCCACCTTGTCTAGACCTGGTAATGCTGCTCAGGCCTCCTCGGACGTGCACAGCGAGTATTGTGGGCCAAAGGACCCCTCCACCACCTCAACGGGGCGGATCCGGTGCTTGGGTTCTCCCTCCCACGTTGTTCCCACCCTTGTGGGCTTCCCCTTGCCTCCTGCCGCCTCAGCTGTCTGCGCGCAGCCTCAAGAGAGGGCTTCGACGGCCCCTGGTGGCGAGCGCAACTGTCCTTAGTGGCAGTCGCGCAGATCTAGTCCCGTGTGTGGCTTTGCCGCCACCTTTTCTGCTCCGCGCCACCCCTTTGCATGCTTTTCTGGCCCGCAAAGTGGCTCTGATACCATGAGAAAGCTGCTACGATTCTAGTGCAACCATTTACGCTTGATTTGGTGAAGAAACAAGCAAGTTGCAACTGGGTTTTCAAGTCAGCCATGGTTTCGGTCTGAAAAACCTAAGTGACAGGCTCGAGCAGGTAAGAGCTCGAGACTCAAGCATCGAGACCCACCCATCGGGCCAGCGAGAAAAGCTCGCTGGCCCACCAAACTTGAGCAAGGGCAGAGCCCTCGAGTGTCACAGAAGAAAAGGGGCAGACTGCCCCAACCTAGGTCTGCACCCCAAGCCACAAAAAATGTTACAAACAAGTAGCGGACTAATCTAGGTTCCGGTGACTGTATCCTATGTCACACAAGCATAAGGAGAATAGTAGAGAGGCAATGCTGCAAGAGGGTGGCGAGGACACGAGGAACGCAGGACGGATGGGTACCAATGGTCGTCCGGCATGCCAAGGCGTCAGCGGCTGAAGGTGCGTCACCTCCAGCCTCTGGATCAGCATGCCCTGCGCAATCAGGTCCACACCGGAGGGAAAATATATACAGAGAGGATTAATAATGGGTGGGTCCATTCTATATTCTGGAGAAGCGGTCGCTTGTATTCTACAAGCTAGAGCTGCCAACTCACTAGACTATCCATTCGGTGTTCAACATCTCCCTACTTCATGCCTATCACGACCCCAACACCTTCTTCCAGGATCACAGGACAGCTCCATCTCCTACTGTCGGGGTTGAAGGAAGTGAGGAGTTTGAGGTGGAGAAGATTATGGCAGACCACGAGAGGGGACGTCTGCGTGAGTTTCTTGTGTACTGGAAGGGGTACCCAACAAAGCACGACTCTTGGAAGTTGGAGGCCAACTTCAATGTTGGCGGTACTAACACTATTCTCGAGGAGTATCTCATGCACGCCGGAACGTTGCACCTTTGACGGAGGGGGTGAATGTAACGAGGTGCCCCTGGTTTCTCTGGCATACTCAGGGCCTTGTCTGAGTTTTTGAGGCTTTGGGCGATTTCTCCAGATTTTGGAAATCGTGCAAGCGGTGGAGCTCACCTCTCCTTGCCCGCTGATGTGAGGAGGAGGAGTGAGTGAATTTGTGCTGGCGTGTGGAGTACGCCGGCACAGGGGGGGTTCGCTCATACCGATGAGCGCACATTCCAAACATGCAACTCGAGGTTGTGTCTCCCTTGCGACGAGTGGTGTGACAGTCACGCCACCCATCGAGGGCTTCTCTCAGAGGTAAGCCCCGGACAACAAGCGCGGTCAACGGTGGTAGCAGTTCCATTGACTGCGACCATGGATGATTGTAGTTCCACGGTGGCATGCACATCAAGGCGACCGCACCCACCATCGGGAGATATCGAGCTAACGCGGCAGCTCGCACAGAGACAAGGCATACCGTCTATCTCGACAATCGACGGCTGAGGATTTCTCGCACTATCCATTGGGTGCAAGTAGGACACCAGGGACAAGTGCAAATAGAGCACCGGGTTCAGGTGCAAGCAACTTGTTGTAGCAAGCTAGGAGAGTGGTAGGCTAGGGCCAGGACTAGCCTGCCAAACAGTATAAAAACCTTGTATTATGCTCACCATAATTACTCTGAAAACCTGTGTTTTTTCAGTTTTGGTTTGTGGACATCTCCAAGTCTATCTTTCCGCTGTGACTGTGCTCTCCACATACCAAGGCTGAATCTCCAGAGAGCACACACTCTCAGTCTCCGACATCCTCTTTATGGCCGTTTATCATGGTCCAAACTGTGTATATTCCCTCTGGATGGGTGAGTATAAGCCGGTGAATGGGTCCATCCGGGCCTCCTCACTTGTCGAGTAGTCGCCGACTGATGAGGATCTTGTCATTGTGGTAGTGTGTCCTGTGGACTTGCCTGTCCTAACGGTCACACACGTGATTGCTCCTAAAGCAGTCCTTGTGTCAGCGCATGCATCTAGTTTCATAGCTTTCCCTGTGTCAATTCATGTTGCTTCCCTTGTGTCTATACCTGAGGCCTCCCTTATGCTTGTGCCAGTGTCTACGGTGCCTACACCATCACCCACTTCCTGTTCCCCTCTATGTGAGCCATATGTCATTGTGCCTACGTCCCTGCCACCCATTGTGTCCCCACCACCTCTTGCGCCAGGCTCCCCTCGTCTTCCCCAACCTGATGTGAGCACCTTGTTCACCCATGAGTCCGATGGTAGTCTCTGACCCTTGCCCTTTGTGGCTTCATGGCTGGCTATCTCGACTCTCAGACACCCCACCTACAATATTTTGAGCGGTGACCATTGCACAAAGACTCTCACACTTTGTTTCTGGCCGCACTACACCAAAGTACTCACAACATGTCCAGTCGGCCACGAGCTGGTCTTGCAGAAGTTATCTCGCGTGTGTGATGCCAAGACCAACCTTTTCATGGTCTAGCCCAAGATGCGTATGTTCTGGGCACAATGACCTCTTCCTTGATGTTGCCTGATCAGACCACGTTTAAGGAGGCACTCTCAACAAATTGCATGATATCTTGGCGCATGGTCTATAAGGATGATCTTGGAACTTTCCAAGAGCATGATGTCTGTGAGCTTGTCAACCTTCCATCAAGGCACAAAATGGTGCATGCCAAGGATTTCCTCTGGAAGGAGGTAAATCCATGTTACTCACTAGGTTGATACAATCTAGAGAAGGTCAATGACAAGATCTGGTGCTTGCGTAGGACATTGTACATTTGTACATAGATACCGTAATACTGGAACCAAGAGATCACTAAAAGCTTGATATGTGCGAGCTACGTGATGAGTGACTTTGACCAGTAGCTCTTCCTCCAAAAAGAAAGGAATTTACTTCCATCCTCGTGTATGTTTTATGACCAAAGTATTGCACCTCCTTCAATGGAGACCATAAAGGAGGCCAAGGAATATTTTGAGGCTGCGTATAGGATGAAAGACCTTGGTCTTGCAACTACAGTCCTTTGGCTAGACATCATGCATGACTGCCGGTGGTGCAAAAACTTGCTCCACCAAGCATGCTACGCCCAGGTTTTGGGGGAGAAGTAAAATGGCAATGTCTCATGCAATCACTCTCATGTTGTTAACCACTGGCATTCTCTCTTGCGCAAACAAATCCGATGTGGCACGACTTCCTAAGACCACTAGAAATGCGGAGTGAATTTGTGCACGCTACACTCGCCCGCTTTGGAAATTTTAACGAGAATT
Source organism: Penium margaritaceum (assembly GCA_023375785.1). Taxonomy (NCBI): domain Eukaryota; kingdom Viridiplantae; phylum Streptophyta; class Zygnematophyceae; order Desmidiales; family Peniaceae; genus Penium; species Penium margaritaceum. Next base: position 81,864 of record SZWC01010811.1, read on the forward strand.
CTGACGCGTAGTATAGGCTCCAATGCCTACATCAGCACTCCAACATGGTGAAGTACACAAGAAAATTTTGTCAAATCATTACTGACAATGACCTTGCTCCCAATGAACTTTGTTTCTCCTAGAACAATGACCTCACACAAGATGTTTGGCAAGAAATTGCCAGATTTGGTATCCAAGACGACCTTTTGTGAATGATCATAGCAGAAAATCACATTGAAATTGCCAACTACAATGCACGAATGAAAGAATCCGGTGATTGGAAATCCCAAAGCCACAATTCTGAACGTGGCGGATGAAAGTAGCAGTTGACAGGAATTTCATCCCTGATGGGGATTGACAAAGTCAATGAACGCGATCAACGCCTGTGCTGGGCTTGCAAAGCGCCAGGTCATGTCTCCCCTGGTTATCGGAAACGGCATTCACAGGCCAAAAATGGGAAGAAGCCTATCTCCCTTGACTGTAAAGAAATGACAAAGAGCGGGAGTCGCAACAAGGCTCCTGTCTGGTTTGAAAAATCGACACCGACTGGTCGCCCATCTGTGCGACTCACATCGCTGTAGATAGGGATCATTGAGATTGCACATTTCAACGAGGGGTACAAGGATGACCAACCGGCAATACTGCTACAAGTACAATTAAGAGATTCTGAAATTCAAATATTAGTATTGGTACTACTAGAAAAAGGAGCTTTTTACAGCTTCTTCAAGGACGACATGGTTCAAAAGCTGGGTCTATAGACCAAACCAGGGGTATATGAAGGAAAATTAGTCGATGGACTGCAGATTCATCAACTTCCCAAACCTCTCCAGCTACATGTCAGAAAGCTGCATGATGTAAAGGTTTGATGGACAGGCCCAATGAGCGGTCATAAAACCATCTTGGACAAGATTTTTTGTATTAGCACAATCCAAAGGTGGTCTGGAGCAGAGAATTCATCTATGCCAGCTTTGATTGCATAAAATGACATTTGCCTCTGGTAGAGCGATCCATGATGCATTGGCAGCTACGGGAAGTAGCAGAGGTAGAATCAGCAGACAAAGTTACAACTACAGAGAAATGCGAGCCGATATCTTTAGACGTGGCCAAGCGATGTCTGCTACCTGGAGCTCAAGCATGGCTTTTCCACGTGGAAAAAGGGGAAGTGAAAGAAGTCAAAGATGCCAAGGTGACCACATTGGCCTTGACACCTAAACATTTTGCAAGCATTCCACATGAGTTTGCACCATTCATTCAGGAGTTTAAATGGGTATTTGTGATGAACTACCCCGAGAATCAACAAGATGTCGAACACCAGATAAACCTGAAGGTGGGTAGAAGACAGACGGTGAAAGGGACCAATCGGATGAGCAATCACGAGCTAACCAAACTCAAAACGCAACAAGACGAGATGCTCCATCAAAGGTTCATCATACCCTCCATGTTACCGTAGTCTTCATGTGTACTTTTTGTTGAAAAGAGGATTGGTGAGGTGCGGGTGTCCGTGGATTACCAAGTGTTGAAAGACATGACCATCAAGAACTGTCATCCTCTTCCTTGAGCAGACGTTTTTTCTTACCAACTCCACGGGGTCCGAGTTATCAACAAAATTGACCTACGCAAGAGCTATCATCAGACATGTGTATCTGATAAGGACGTTGAGAAGAGAACATTCTCCACCAGATATAACCACTTTAAGTTCATGGTCATGTTGTTCACACCAACAATGGTCTTTACAATTGCTCCTGTAGCATTTATGAGGGCGATGAACAACATTTTCCGCCTGTGCCTTGACGACTTTGTCGTCATGTGTACCAACAACATCCTGGTGTACAACTATACCCTAGAAGGTCAGAATGGACACCTCCAAAACATTCTCAATATTTTTTCCAAGAGAGAAACTTCATGGAGAACTCTCAACATACAACTCTGGTTGATGATTGATCGAGCTTTTGGATCACATCATCGGCGGCGAACAGACCATCATGGACTCAAAAATTGTAGGAGTCACTGAATTGCCGATTCCTAGCAATGTTTGGGACATCAAAGCATGTTTCCGCTTTGCAACTACTACCATCAGTTTGTAATGGACTACGCCTGAGGGTCAGCGCCTCTCTTTGATCCCACTTGAAAAACCACCCAGTAGAATTGGGAGGATTTCAAAAAGAAGCATGCAAATCCTTGAAAAACTCTCTAACCTTGGTGCTAGCCTCATGATTGGTAGATCCAATGGTGGACTACAACATGGCCACCAACACGTCCAATTGAGCAATTGAAGCCGTTCTCCTCCAGGGCAATAGCCGTGGAGAACAACTAGCCATGCACATGTCACGAAAGTTACACTGTCCGGACCTCAACTACGTGATACACGAGAAAGAAACACTCACAGGCATGCACGAGGTCAAAACATGATGGTGCTACTTGGAATGATGGAAATGCATCTTCTGCACCGACCATCGCGGGCTGAAACTTCTCACGAATCAGCCAAATCTAAGCCTTCGACAAACTCAGCGGAATGAGTTCCATGAGCCCACATTTGACTACAAAATCAAGAAGTGACATGGAAAAACTGATTTAGTGGATGCCCTAAGTTGGCAACCAGATCTGATTGCCATAATCAATATGCTTCTTGACGAATGACACCCATATCTGGCGAAGCTATTTGCAAAGGGATACTAGGAGTTTGGCGGGTATGACAAGACTAAGTTCTGGTTCGACCTCCTACTAGTGACAACGATTTACTTGCGAGGTTCTTATCCTATGGAACGAGGAACTAAGGAGAATGCTATTGGAGGAATGCAATGACACTGGCCCAGGTGGACACTCCGGTGATGACAAGATGCTCAAGAAGCTAGTAAAGTACTACTGGTGGGACAAGCTGCAGACTGACATGGCAACCTTCTACAAACGGTGAGATACTTGCTAGTAGTAAAAATCTCGTCGCACGGGGTAGCCTAGACTACTCTAACCCCTCTGTGTTCCGATGGAGTTCTGGGGTGACATCAGCATGCACTTCTTGACAAGACTGCCCGCCACTCCCGAGGACTATGACGCCGTCATCATGGTGGTAGAAAGATTTTACAAAATGTCCCACTTCATCCTAACGTCATCCACCTTCACCGCAGAAGGAACAACGTGGTTTTTCTTACATCATTTCCTACGACTACACATCATGCCACGTACCATCATCAACGAAACAGAATGCTAGATCACTACTTGTTCTAGCCACAAAGCAGTGACGGGTTAGTGTAGTCAGACCCAATGATCGATGATGTTCCATCATTAGCAGAGCGCACCAATTAGATGCTCAAACAACTTCTTTGCACCTTATGTGAGTCTCACAACACTAATTGGATGGCTAAACTGCTAGCTGCGAAACATGCATGCAACTCTCTCAATTCCACTGTAACCGATTAAATTCGGTTCAAAATGTAATACAACAAGATTCCCACCACACAAGCAGCACTACATAGTCACAGCAACAACCTCACGGTCAAAATCCACTATGGAAATTTCTCCACTCTTTGGGAGGGAAGACATTAAACTCTTACGAAGATAGAAGCAGTTATTCAGCGAGTAGCCGATTGAAACCGTACTGATGACGTGTTCAGCACCGGTGATCACGTCCTCCCGGCCTCAGCAAACATCAAACTCTAAGGGTAGGACTTTGCAGAGCTCAAAGCCGAGGGGTTAGGAATTTTTTAGATTGAGCAAATGTAAAACCTTGTTGTTGCTCATGTTCAACACCGTAACAAGGTGGCAATCCATTCTGTCTTCCTTGAATCAGAAATCGCAAATACTACTAGTACCCCAATACCAACTTTCCCTGCAAAAATGTGGCACCTCCACCTCCTATCCAAGTGGATGGGGATACACAGTCAATGATCAAGGACATCCTCAATCATCAATGGAAAGGGGAAATGATAGAGTATCTAGTCCAGTGGCATGGCCGCAACGTTGTTAACAATAGTTGGGAGCCGGATGTCCATCATCTGGTCGACGGCTACTACCGCCGATCTACGTTTTCTCACATGACGGATGTCGTGCCAAAAAGGGGAAGGAAGTGTTACGTCCGTGGCATACATGAGGCACTTAACTCTATGAGTGGGCATTGTTTTCTTTACATTCATGGCCTACCGTGCGTCGACCTCAGGATTTCATGGTGATAGGTTGAGCTCGTTTTGGCCAACTACCCCGACCTTTTGTACTATGATCCATACGATTCTGATAACGTCGACAACTTTTTAAAATGGTCGACATAATTGTTGCGAATCGTATTGATGTTTCAATTCTGTTCGGTCAAATTCTTGGAGGTTCTAAACTTTCATAAAGCCGCGCCTCGGTGCTCTTGAAGCCCCTGGACTTCGCAGCGGAGCTTCTTGAACCTGCCACTCATGGTGCATCCTCGCACTCGTTGCTTGGCTTGAGAGCCAAGGACCTAACATGTGCCTAACAGTGATTCTCCTCAATACACATGTATGTATATGCATACACACACACACACACACACACACACACACACACACACACACACACACACACACACACACACACACACATATATATATACATATGTATGTATATATGCTCGATGTTTTTACATATGTCATCAAAGTACAGTTATTTCTTAACATAAACAACATGTTTGTCCCAATTACTTGAATCGTCCATTGCTCTGCACTTCATCCTTCAAACCACCTATGTTCTGCTCTGCGTAACCCCATGCCCCCATTTCGGACAACAAATTGACTGGATGCCCCATTCAAAAGAAAATCAGCATGAAAGAATTATTCACTTTTGGGTTGCAGACATTCCTCATGTGGTCATCGCTCCCAAGAAAGAATTGCTATCGAGTGGCGTGTCAGTCACGGTGACCTTTGGACATGTTGCCATGGCTCGCTGGTATGCTATGACACTTGAAGACTGCTTCACAGCATCAGCACCAGCTGAAGCGCCCTCACGTGCTCTCCACAACTTTCTTGAGGTCCACCTTCCATTATCCATTTTCTTATTGGCGCTATTTTTAATCGTTCATGATCTAGTTGCGTAGAGTTAATGTTCATACACCTCGCGCTTCTTTTGGTTTTTCATTTGGACAACCAAGGAGTGTGCATGGTTGTCGGATTCCCTTATGTTGTTATCTCGGAGCTTGGAACCAAGTGAGTCCGTTTTTCTAACCAGTTTATTGGACTTGCCGGCTTAGTTGCCCGCATGTGGATGAGAATACATCTACACACCTGTCTATTGTTTTCTACAACTCTAACTTCTACACATTCAACTACCTCTTTACTTTCTCTCCACCATTTAAAGCACCATTCATTCTGTTGACTTCTATCTAATGTATCCTTTCCATTCCATCAAGGTATCAGAGCAAGTAGAGTGACAAATCTGTTTCATTCCTCCACATAGCACCCGCAATTGTAGCAGAGAATCCTGAGCTGGGTTAGGCTAGGCTGGATGGGACTTACACATTATGGGAACGCCATGGTCGAGAGCTGAGGGCTCACAACATGAAGTTAGTCACAAGTGCCGGAGGCAAAACGCTGCCAAAAACTCTTTACATATTCCTTCATCACGGCTGCCATCATGGCAGTGACACAGCTACGTGGTGGCATTCTGAGCAGCCATAGTAGTTGCATCAGCAGGAGCAGCAACCATTCGCAACTGCCCTAGAAGCCACAACAGATCTGTCTCACCTGGCATCAACAGCAACAGCCACATACAACGGCTGTGTGGCGGTTTCCACAACAGCAACAAATACATACTTGCAGATCTGGCAGTAGGAGCATTCTTTGCAGCTCCCTTTTGCTACAGCTACAAAAGTAGCTGTAGTCATAGTTGCGAGCAACATAAGCAGTCGCATAGCTGGTACCGGTGCAATAGGAACAAAAGCACCGGCAGTTGTAGCTCACAGTTGTAGTAGAAGCAATACATGCAACAACTTCTGGTGCTCCCACATGTCACAAAAGCCACTTCAGCACTCAGCGCAAAGCACTAGTAGCAGCTTTGCCCTCTCCTTTTGTGGTAGAAGCAACAGGATCTGTGGACACACGTCACCGTAGCCGCCATTGCAAATGCAAGAGTGTTCTTCTCTCCAACCTTATTCGCAGCCCAACAAAGCAACAGTCGTTGTAGCAACAGCAGTAGCAATAGCTAGTCACTGAAGCAACGTCTTCTTAACTGGGGAGAAGGTGCCTCGTAGCTTCTTGTTGTCGCTTGAACCAACTAGCCGTCGGTCGATAGACTTGTCGTTTCACAAGCTCTACATTGCAGAAGTTGGAGGAGCAGCACCCCTTGGATTTGTCATTTCTGTTGGAGAAGATGTTGTTCACAATTTGGATAAAGTGACCCTTGGGCATGGGTTTGCACCTTGCCTAAACGTGAGGACCCGCATTGATGGATGCCTCAACGTTAGGGCTTGTATTGGGGCGGTGCTCAACCTAAGGGTCCGTCGGCTGCCGGCGTGGTTCGAGATGGCCATGATCCCACCAAACTGGCCATCTCAGATTAGTGCCCGCTAGTGTACCTAGTATGCTGGTTTTGTGTTTTGGCAAAGTGGTCGGTTCTTATCGGAAAAACTGCAAAAAAAGCTGGAAGATTTTGGCTATTCACCAACATGTTTTGACCTCAGTATAGTTTGAAGTCACTGGTCCATCATTGTAGTACGTTAGCTTGGTTGCTGATGGAAAAACAGGGCCATGGTGTCAGAAAACCCAGTGGGCGACCCCAAGGGTGGGTGCGTGGCTTGAACATGGGGGGATGCGTGGCTTCAACTGAGAAAAAAAAACAGAAAAAACCATTCATTGAACACTTGGTCGACACAAAAGGCCGGGATGTCTCTGGAAACACATGCGACGACCTAAAAAATGTACTCAATGGGAGAAGAGCACCATCGTCCTTGGGACTTGTAATGACATCACATATTGTTTCCATGATGTGTTTTTTAGTATAATTTATACACTAAAATTGATAATGTTTTTGAGATCTGTGCTATTGAGCGACTCTCATAGGAGAATGTAGACCAGGGATGCTGCGGGATCGAGCTTGTGACTCATAGCAGAATGCTGAAGGACCCTGAAGTTGTCAAGATTGATTGAAAGGGCCCACTGGTTGGTCTAATCAGGCGGCAGGGCCCCAGTGTGGGACAAGCATCGAAATGGGTCCCATCATCAAACTGCATAAGGAACCTGGGTTCCGAGGTCGAACCGCCCTTGGACTTGAGATGATTTGTGAGCTAAAAAAAAGGGTAAACTGACGAAATATTCCGTATTGAGGACCACTCCTTATGCGAAGTGATGGGTCTTATTCCGAGTCTGTGCCTTCCTCCGACCTGAAATCCTAGAAAAGCGGAGGCTCCTATCTGACTGAGGTTCCTTACGGAATACTCCTATCTGACAGGTTTCACCGGCAGACTTGATGCAACGTTCAGTCCACTCGTTGACGTTGCCACTCGTTACAAAAAAAACATTCGGATTGCTTGTGTTGCGTCAGCCATCTCGTTTTTGCAGAGAATTTATTCGGAAAACTTTGATCCGCCGCAGCCGATGTATGCGCCTGATGTTTGATGGGTATACGACTGAGCTGACGCCTTGAGGTTCAATCACGGTGCAGTCTCCTCACTTCTCCTGACTTGGAATCATCTTGTTTTGCGAAGGTTTCGTTTGGAAAAATGTTTTTTATATCGTTGGATTCCTGGAAGCTGGTTTTTTGCAGGGCTGGTTATTCGCGTGTTTCATGGCGATCGAATTTGCCGTCAACCAAGGCATGAACGCTCGGACATAACTTTCAGGTTGGAGTAGCACATGTGCCAAACTTGCCGGCGGATCAAAACAAGTATCATCCCTGACCGTCACATAAATGAAAATGAATATTTCTCGGGCAGTGCTTGCTAATGACGCGCTTTTCATTCGTCGCCTCGTATAGTGGCGAGACGTCAAGTCGTCGGCGCGGATATATTTGCCCTAAAAAAAATCTGAGGCATCAGTGCTCGAAACCGATTAGGGCGGTTCACTCCTCTTGCCGCAGACATCAGAGGAGCAGAAATCGGGAGCCCGTTTCACTGATTTTCCGGTACAAAACTTGCGTCAGCAATTGGGAGAATCTGTCCGGCATATTCTGAGGTAGAGACAATATCGGCTCCATCCATTTAGTGCCGCTATCCGGAGGCTATTCAAATTCCCCTCATTGCAGATGTTTAAACATTATGTTGGGCTCGCGGATGACGTCGGTTAGTGGAAAGGACAACTGCAATGCTCACGGTCGATCTAGCCGATTTGCATGTCGTCAGATTTTTTAAGGGGAAGCGACTGTCGGCGGATGGTCATCGGGCGAATTTATGAGGATGGTTTTTGTTGCACATGGGCCCGAGGTGACCACTTTGCGTTCTCCCCGACGGACGTTTGTCGTTGTCATGGCCGGTCTGCGTCTCCCTCATCCCGTCCTCCATCTCTCTTCCTCTCTCTCTCTCTCTCTTTCCCTCTCTCTCTCTCTCCATCTCTCTCGCTCCATTTTCCTCCTCCCTATGCTCGTGGTCGTTTGGGCCATACCCTCGTTTTAGCCACCCTGCTGCTGACCGAGTCGAAGAGGGGAGGGCATGAGCGGTTGCAAAAGGGGAGTTCGTTCCGCATGTTGGCCCGTGAAACCGCGACCACGTCATGTCATCTGATGCGAAGTCTCCAGCTCGCTCTTTAGCGGGACGAGAGCTTTCGCTACCTTTTAGCAGCTTGTGCTTGAAGTTGCGAGGCCGAATTTATGCGGACGCGGGTGGGACTCGTGACCCACCCAGCATCCGAGGTGGAGGTGTCGGTTGGCACACAGGAGAAGGCCAGGGTGTATTCGATCCTGTCCCAGCGGCCCTATTCCCAGAAGTGGACCACGGAAAGCTTCCGGAAGGCGTTTCGAGCGCCACACTGATGTCAGCAAGGCGGCGTGCGAAGAGTGGCGCGCCCAGAACTTCGTCCTCACGAAATGAAAGACTGAGAAGGAAACAAAAAGAGCACGCGCTGTTGTTCCTTCCCTCTCATGGCTACGTCTTCGTAGAGCGCTGACGTCAGCATTTCCGTCGTTGTGGGGAAGAGGAAATCCTTTATCAGCAGTTCTTCCTTCAGTCCTCCCTATGGCCATGGCGCCTGAGAGCGCCGACGTGAGCATGGTGGCGGGCGGCGGAGGCACCAGCGCGGTGCTCTGGCGGAGCAGGCCAAGGCTTGTGGTGGGGGACCTGGTGGAGGTGGGTCTGTTGCGT
>SZWC01010812.1:29597-49221 GCA_023375785.1 Penium margaritaceum
CGGTCAGAAACACAGTGGTCAGAAACACAGTGGTCAGAAACACAGTTGTCAGAAACACAGTGGTCAGAAACACAGTGGTCAGAAACACAGTGGTCAGAAACACACTGGTAAGAAACTCAGTGGTGAGAAACACAGTGGTCAAAAACACAGTTGTCAGAAACACAGTGGTCAGAAACACAGTGGTCAAAAACACAGTGGTCAGAAACCCAGTGGTCAGAAACACAGTGGTCAGAAACACAGTGGTCAGAAACACACTGGTCAGAAACACAGTATTCAGAAACAAAGTGGTCAGAAGCACAAAGGTCACAAACACACTGGTCAGAAACACAGAGGTCAGAAACACACTGGTCAGAAACACAGTGGTTAGAAACACGGTGGTCAGAAACACACTGGTCAGAAACACAGTGGTCAGAAAGACAGTGATGAGAAACATAGTGGTCAGAAACACACTGGTCAGAAACACAGTGGTCAGAAACACACTGGTAGGATACACACTGGTCAGAAACACAGTGGTCAGAAACACAGTGGTCAGAAACACAGTGGTCAGAAACATAGTGGTCAGAAACACACTGGTCAGAAACACAGTGGTCAGAAACACACTGGTAGGATACACACTGGTCAGAAACACAGTGGTCAGAAACACAGTGGTCAGAAACACAGTGGTCTGAAACACAGTGGTCAGAAACACAGTGGTCAGAAACACAGTGGTCAGAAACACACAAGTCAGAAACACAGTGGTCACAAACACACTGGTCAGAAACAAACTGGTCAGAAACACAGTGGTCAGAAACACAGTGGTCAAAAACACATTGATGAGAAACACACTGGTTAGAAACACAGCGGTAAGAAACTCAGTGGTCAGAAGCACGGTGGTCAGAAACACCCTGGTCAGAAACACACTCATCAGAAACACAGTGGTCAGAAACACAGTGGTTTGAAACACAGTGGTTAGAAACAAACTGGTCAGAAACACACTGGTCAGAAACAAAGTATTCAGAAACACAGTGGTCAGAAGCACACAGGTCAGAAACACACTGGTCAGAAACACAGTGGTCATGAACACGGTGGTCAGAAACACATTGGTCAGAAAGACAGCGGTCAGAAACACAGTTGTCAGAAACACACTAGTCAGATACACAGTGGTCCGAAACACAGTGGTCACATACACACTGGTCAGAAACAAACTGGTCACAAACACAGTGGTCACAATCACAGTGGTCAGAAACACAGTGGTCAGAGACACACTGGTCAAAAACACAGTGGTCAAAAACACACTGGTCAGAAACACAGTGGTGAGAAACACACTGGTCAGAAACACAGTGGTGAGAAACACACTGGTCAGAAACACAGTGGTGAGAAACACACTGGTCAGAAACACAGTGGTGAGAAACACACTGGTCAGAAACACAGTGGTGAGAAACACACTGGTCAGAAACACAGTGGTGAGAAACACACTGGTCAGAAACACAGTGGTGAGAAACACACTGGTCAGAAACACAGTGGTGAGAAACACACTGGTCAGAAACACAGTGGTGAGAAACACACTGGTCAGAAACACAGTGGTGAGAAACACACTGGTCAGAAACACAGTGGTGAGAAACACACTGGTCAGAAACACAGTGGTGAGAAACACACTGGTCAGAAACACAGTGGTGAGAAACACACTGGTCAGAAACACAGTGGTGAGAAACACACTGGTCAGAAACACAGTGGTGAGAAACACACTGGTCAGAAACACAGTGGTGAGAAACACACTGGTCAGAAACACAGTGGTGAGAAACACACTGGTCAGAAACACAGTGGTGAGAAACACACTGGTCAGAAACACAGTGGTGAGAAACACACTGGTCAGAAACACAGTGGTGAGAAACACACTGGTCAGAAACACAGTGGTGAGAAACACACTGGTCAGAAACACAGTGGTGAGAAACACACTGGTCAGAAACACAGTGGTGAGAAACACACTGGTCAGAAACACAGTGGTGAGAAACACACTGGTCAGAAACACAGTGGTGAGAAACACACTGGTCAGAAACACAGTGGTGAGAAACACACTGGTCAGAAACACAGTGGTGAGAAACACACTGGTCAGAAACACAGTGGTGAGAAACACACTGGTCAGAAACACAGTGGTGAGAAACACACTGGTCAGAAACACAGTGGTGAGAAACACACTGGTCAGAAACACAGTGGTGAGAAACACACTGGTCAGAAACACAGTGGTGAGAAACACACTGGTCAGAAACACAGTGGTGAGAAACACACTGGTCAGAAACACAGTGGTGAGAAACACACTGGTCAGAAACACAGTGGTGAGAAACACACTGGTCAGAAACACAGTGGTGAGAAACACACTGGTCAGAAACACAGTGGTGAGAAACACACTGGTCAGAAACACAGTGGTGAGAAACACACTGGTCAGAAACACAGTGGTGAGAAACACACTGGTCAGAAACACAGTGGTGAGAAACACACTGGTCAGAAACACAGTGGTGAGAAACACACTGGTCAGAAACACAGTGGTGAGAAACACACTGGTCAGAAACACAGTGGTGAGAAACACACTGGTCAGAAACACAGTGGTGAGAAACACACTGGTCAGAAACACAGTGGTGAGAAACACACTGGTCAGAAACACAGTGGTGAGAAACACACTGGTCAGAAACACAGTGGTGAGAAACACACTGGTCAGAAACACAGTGTTCAGAAACACAGTGGTCAGAAACACACTAGTCAGAAACACAGTGGTCAGAAACACAGTGGTCAGAAACACACTAGTCAGAAACACAGTGGTCAGAAACACCGTGGTCAGAAACACAGTGGTCAGAAACACAGTGGTTAGAAACACTCTGGTCAGAAACACACTGGTCAGAAACACAGTATTCAGAAACACAGTGGTCAGAAGCACACAGGTCACAAACACACTGGTCAGAAACACAATGGTCAGAAACACACTGGTCAGAAACACAGTGGTCAGAAACACGGTGGTGAGAAACACACTGGTCAGAAACACAGTGGTCAGAAACACAGTGGTCAGAAACACAGTGGTCAGAAAAACACTGGTCAAAAACACACTGGTCAGAAACACAGTGGTCAGAAACACAGCGGTCAGAAACACAGTTGTCAGAAACACAGTGGTCAGAAACACAATGGTCAGAAACACAGTGGTCAGGAACACAGTGGTCAGAAACACACCAGTCAGAAACACAGTGGTCAGAAACACACTGGTCATAAACACACTGGTCAGAAACAAACTGGTCAGAAAAACAGTGGTCAGAAACACAGTGGTAAAAAACACAGTGGTCAGAAACACACTGGTCAGAAACACACTGCTCAGAAACACAGTGGAGAGAAACACAGCAGTAAGAAACACAGTGGTCAGAAACACAATGGTCAGAAACACACTGGTCAGGAATACACTGGTCAGAAACACAGTGGTCAAAAACACAGTGGTCAGAAACACCGTGGTCAGAAACAAAGTGGTCAGAAACACTCTGGTCAGAAACACACTGGTCAGAAATACAGTGGTCAGAATCACACTGGTCAGAAACACAGTGGTCTGAAACACAGTGACCAGAAACACACTGGCAGAAACACACTGGTCAGAAACACAGTGGTCAGAAACACAGTGGTCAGAAACACAGTTGTTAGAAACACAGTGGTCAGAAACACAGTGGTCAGAAACACAGTGGTCCGAAACCCAGTGGTCAGAAACACACTGGTCAGAAACACAGTGGTCAGAAACACACTGGTCAGAAACACAGTGGTCAGAAACACAGTGGTCAGAAACAAAGTGGTCAGAAACACACTGGTCAGAAACACAGTGGTCAGAAACACAGTGGTCAGAAACACACTGGTCAGAAACACAGTGGTCAGAAACACACTGGTCAGAAACACACTGGTCAGAAACACAGTGGTCACAAACACAATTGTCAGAAACACAGTGGTTAGAAACACAGTGGTCAGAAACACACCAGTCAGAAACACAGTGGTCAGAAACACACTGGTCACAAACACACTGGTCAGAAACACAGTGGTCAGAAACACAGTGGTCAGAAACACAGTGGGAAAAAACACAGTGGTCAGAAACACACTGGTCAGAAACACACTGGTTAGAAACACAGTGGTGAGAAACTCAGCGGTAAAAAACACAGTGGTCAGAAACACAGTGGTCAGAAACACACTGGTCAGAAACACAATGGTCAGAAACACAGTGGTCAGAAACACAGTGGTCAGAAACACCGTGGTCAGAAACAAAGTGGTCAGGAACACACTGGTCAGAAACACAATGGTCAGAAATACAGTGGTCAGAAACACAGTGGTCAGAAACACAGTGGTCAGAAACACACTGGTCAGAAACACACTGGTCAGAAACACAGTGGTCAGAAACACAGTGGTCAGAAACACAGTGGTCAGGAACACACTGGTCAGAAACACAATGGTCAGAAATACAGTGGTCAGAAACACAGTGGTCAGAGACACACTGGTCAAAAACACAGTGGTCAAAAACACACTGGTCAGAAACACAGTGGGCAGAAACACAGTGGTCAGAAACACAGTGGGAAAAAACACAGTGGTCAGAAACACACTGGTGAGAAACACAGTGGTCAGAAACACAGTGGGAAAAAACACAGTGGTCAGAAACACACTGGTGAGAAACACAGTGGTCAGAAACACAGTGGGAAAAAACACAGTGGTCAGAAACACACTGGTGAGAAACACAGTGGTCAGAAACACAGTGGGAAAAAACACAGTGGTCAGAAACACACTGGTGAGAAACACAGTGGTCAGAAACACAGTGGGAAAAAACACAGTGGTCAGAAACACACTGGTGAGAAACACAGTGGTCAGAAACACAGTGGGAAAAAACACAGTGGTCAGAAACACACTGGTGAGAAACACAGTGGTCAGAAACACAGTGGGAAAAAACACAGTGGTCAGAAACACACTGGTGAGAAACACAGTGGTCAGAAACACAGTGGGAAAAAACACAGTGGTCAGAAACACACTGGTGAGAAACACAGTGGTCAGAAACACAGTGGGAAAAAACACAGTGGTCAGAAACACACTGGTGAGAAACACAGTGGTCAGAAACACAGTGGGAAAAAACACAGTGGTCAGAAACACACTGGTGAGAAACACAGTGGTCAGAAACACAGTGGGAAAAAACACAGTGGTCAGAAACACACTGGTGAGAAACACAGTGGTCAGAAACACAGTGGGAAAAAACACAGTGGTCAGAAACACACTGGTGAGAAACACAGTGGTCAGAAACACAGTGGGAAAAAACACAGTGGTCAGAAACACACTGGTGAGAAACACAGTGGTCAGAAACACAGTGGGAAAAAACACAGTGGTCAGAAACACACTGGTGAGAAACACAGTGGTCAGAAACACAGTGGGAAAAAACACAGTGGTCAGAAACACACTGGTGAGAAACACAGTGGTCAGAAACACAGTGGGAAAAAACACAGTGGTCAGAAACACACTGGTGAGAAACACAGTGGTCAGAAACACAGTGGGAAAAAACACAGTGGTCAGAAACACACTGGTGAGAAACACAGTGGTCAGAAACACAGTGGGAAAAAACACAGTGGTCAGAAACACACTGGTGAGAAACACAGTGGTCAGAAACACAGTGGGAAAAAACACAGTGGTCAGAAACACACTGGTGAGAAACACAGTGGTCAGAAACACAGTGGGAAAAAACACAGTGGTCAGAAACACACTGGTGAGAAACACAGTGGTCAGAAACACAGTGGGAAAAAACACAGTGGTCAGAAACACACTGGTGAGAAACACAGTGGTCAGAAACACAGTGGGAAAAAACACAGTGGTCAGAAACACACTGGTGAGAAACACAGTGGTCAGAAACACAGTGGGAAAAAACACAGTGGTCAGAAACACACTGGTGAGAAACACAGTGGTCAGAAACACAGTGGTCAGAAACACACTGGTCAGAAACACAGTGGTCAGAAACACACTGGTCAGAAACACAGTGGTCAGAAACACAGTGGTCAGAAACAAAGTGGTCAGAAACACACTGGTCAGAAACACAGTGGTCAGAAACACGGTGGTCAGAAACACACTGGTCAGAAACACAGTGGTCTGATACACAGTGATCAGAAACACACTGGTCAGAAACACAGTGGTTAGAGACACAGTGGTCAAAAGACACGGGTCAGAAACACACTGGTCAGTAAAACAGTGGTCAGAAAAACACACTGGTCAGAAACACAGTTGTCAGAAACACAATGGTCAGAAACAATGTGGTCAGACACACAGTGGTCAGAAAGCCACTGGTCAGAAACACTCTGGTCAGAAACACAGTGGTCAGAAACACAGTGGTCAGAAACACAGTGGTCAGAAAACCAGTCTTCACAAACACAGTGGTCAGAAACACACTGGTGAGAAACACAGTGGTCAGAAACACAGTGGTCAGAAAAACAGCGGTCTGAAACACAGTGGCCACAAACACACTGGTCAGAAACTCACTTTCCAGAAACATAGTGGTCAGAAACACAGTGGTCAGAAACACACTGGACAGAAACACAGTGGTCAGATACACGGTGGTCAGAAACACTGGTCAGAAACACAGTGGTCTGAAACACAGTGGTCAGGAACACACTGGTCAGAAACACAGTGGTCAGAGACACAGTGGTCAAAAAGACAGTGGTCAGAAACACACTGGTCAGAAACACACTGGTCAGAAAAACACACTGGTCAGAAACACAGTGGTCAGAAACACAATGGTTAGAAACAATGTGGTCAGACACACAGTGGTCAGAAACACAGTGGTCACAAACACAGTGGTCAGAAACACAGTTGTCAGAAACACAGTGGTCAGAAACACAGTGGTCAGAAACACAGTGGTCAGAAACACAGTGGTCAGAAACACAGTGGTCAGAAACACAGTGGTCAGAAACACAGTGGTCAGAAACACAGTGGTCAGAAACACAGTGGTCAGAAACACAGTGGTCAGAAACACACTAGTCAGAAACACACTGGTCAGAAACACAGTGGTCAGAATCACACTGGTAAGAAACACAGTGGTCAGAAACACAGTGGTCAGAAAGATACTGTTCAGAAGCACACTGGTCAGAAACACAGTGGTAAGAAACACAGTGGTAAAAAACACAGTGGTCAGAAACACACTGGTCAGAAACACAGTGGCCAGAAACACACTGGTCAGAGACACATTGGTCAGAAACACAGTGGTCAGAAACACAGTGGTCAGAAACACAGTGGTCTGAAACACAGTGGTCAGAAACACATTGGTCAGAAACACAGTAGTCAGAAACACACTGGTCAGAAACACAGTGGTCAGAAACACGGTGGTCAGAAACACCCTTGTCAGAAACACAGTGGTCAGAAACACAGTGGTCCGAAACCCAGTGGTCAGAAACACAGTGGTCAGAAACACAGTAGTCAGAAACACAGTGGTCAGAAACACAGTGGTCCGAAACCCAGTGGTCAGAAACACAGTGGTCAGAAACACAGTAGTCAGAAACACAGTGGTCAGAAACACAGTGGTCCGAAACCCAGTGGTCAGAAACACAGTGGTCAGAAACACAGTAGTCAGAAACACAGTGGTCAGAAACACAGTGGTCCGAAACCCAGTGGTCAGAAACACAGTGGTCAGAAACACAGTAGTCAGAAACACAGTGGTCAGAAACACAGTGGTCCGAAACCCAGTGGTCAGAAACACAGTGGTCAGAAACACAGTAGTCAGAAACACAGTGGTCAGAAACACAGTGGTCCGAAACCCAGTGGTCAGAAACACAGTGGTCAGAAACACAGTAGTCAGAAACACAGTGGTCAGAAACACAGTGGTCCGAAACCCAGTGGTCAGAAACACAGTGGTCAGAAACACAGTAGTCAGAAACACAGTGGTCAGAAACACAGTGGTCCGAAACCCAGTGGTCAGAAACACAGTGGTCAGAAACACAGTAGTCAGAAACACAGTGGTCAGAAACACAGTGGTCCGAAACCCAGTGGTCAGAAACACAGTGGTCAGAAACACAGTAGTCAGAAACACAGTGGTCAGAAACACAGTGGTCCGAAACCCAGTGGTCAGAAACACAGTGGTCAGAAACACAGTAGTCAGAAACACAGTGGTCAGAAACACAGTGGTCCGAAACCCAGTGGTCAGAAACACAGTGGTCAGAAACACAGTAGTCAGAAACACAGTGGTCAGAAACACAGTGGTCCGAAACCCAGTGGTCAGAAACACAGTGGTCAGAAACACAGTAGTCAGAAACACAGTGGTCAGAAACACAGTGGTCCGAAACCCAGTGGTCAGAAACACAGTGGTCAGAAACACAGTAGTCAGAAACACAGTGGTCAGAAACACAGTGGTCCGAAACCCAGTGGTCAGAAACAC
Source organism: Penium margaritaceum (assembly GCA_023375785.1). Classification (NCBI taxonomy): domain Eukaryota; kingdom Viridiplantae; phylum Streptophyta; class Zygnematophyceae; order Desmidiales; family Peniaceae; genus Penium; species Penium margaritaceum. The sequence continues at coordinate 37,981 of SZWC01010812.1, forward strand.
AGTGGTCAGAAACACAGTAGTCAGAAACACAGTGGTCAGAAACACAGTGGTCCGAAACCCAGTGGTCAGAAACACAGTGGTCAGAAACACAGTAGTCAGAAACACAGTGGTCAGAAACACAGTGGTCCGAAACCCAGTGGTCAGAAACACAGTGGTCAGAAACACAGTAGTCAGAAACACAGTGGTCAGAAACACAGTGGTCCGAAACCCAGTGGTCAGAAACACAGTGGTCAGAAACACAGTAGTCAGAAACACAGTGGTCAGAAACACAGTGGTCCGAAACCCAGTGGTCAGAAACACAGTGGTCAGAAACACAGTAGTCAGAAACACAGTGGTCAGAAACACAGTGGTCCGAAACCCAGTGGTCAGAAACACAGTGGTCAGAAACACAGTAGTCAGAAACACAGTGGTCAGAAACACAGTGGTCCGAAACCCAGTGGTCAGAAACACAGTGGTCAGAAACACAGTAGTCAGAAACACAGTGGTCAGAAACACAGTGGTCCGAAACCCAGTGGTCAGAAACACAGTGGTCAGAAACACAGTAGTCAGAAACACAGTGGTCAGAAACACAGTGGTCCGAAACCCAGTGGTCAGAAACACAGTGGTCAGAAACACAGTAGTCAGAAACACAGTGGTCAGAAACACAGTGGTCCGAAACCCAGTGGTCAGAAACACAGTGGTCAGAAACACAGTAGTCAGAAACACAGTGGTCAGAAACACAGTGGTCCGAAACCCAGTGGTCAGAAACACAGTGGTCAGAAACACAGTAGTCAGAAACACAGTGGTCAGAAACACAGTGGTCCGAAACCCAGTGGTCAGAAACACAGTGGTCAGAAACACAGTAGTCAGAAACACAGTGGTCAGAAACACAGTGGTCCGAAACCCAGTGGTCAGAAACACAGTGGTCAGAAACACAGTAGTCAGAAACACAGTGGTCAGAAACACAGTGGTCAGAAACACCGTTGTTTCAAACACAGTGTTCAGAAACACAGTGGTCAGAAACACACTAGTCAGAAACACAGTGGTCAGAAACACAGTGGTCAGAAACACACTAGTCAGAAACACAGTGGTTAGAAACACCGTGGTCAGAAACACAGTGGTCAGAAACACAGTGGTTAGAAACACTCTGGTCAGAAACACACTGGTCAGAAACACAGTATTCAGAAACACAGTGGTCAGAAGCACACAGGTCACAAACACACTGGTCAGAAACACAATGGTCAGAAACACACTGGTCAGAAACACAGTGGTCAGAAACACGGTGTTCAGAAACACACTGGTCAGAAACACAGTGGTCAGAAACACAGTGGTCAGAAACACATTGGTCAGAAACACAGTGGTCAGAAACACGGTGGTCAGAAACACACTGGTCAGAAACAGAGTGGTCTGATACACAGTGATCAGAAACACACTGGTCAGAAACACAGTGGTTAGAGACAGAGTGGTCAAAAGACACGGGTCAGAAACACACTGGTCAGTAAAACAGTGGTCAGAAAAACACACTGGTCAGAAACACAGTTGTCAGAAACACAATGGTCAGAAACAATGTGGTCAGAAACACAGTGGTCAGAAACACAGTGGTCAGAAACACAGTGGTCAGAAAACCAGTCTTCAGAAACACAGTGGTCAGAAACACACTGGTGAGAAACACAGTGGTCAGAAACACAGTGGTCAGAAAAACAGCGGTCTGAAACACAGTGGCCACAAACACACTGGTCAGAAACTCACTTTCCAGAAACATAGTGGTCAGAAACACAGTCTTCAGAAACACAGTGGTCTGAAACACAGTGGCCACAAACACACTGGTCAGAACCACACTGGTCAGAAACACGGTTGTCAGAAACACAATGGTCAGAAATACACTTTCCAGAGACAAAGTGGTCAGAAACACAGTCTTCAGAAACACAGTGGTCTGAAACACAGTGGCCACAAACACACTGGTCAGAACCACACTGGTCAGAAACACGGTTGTCAGAAACACAATGGTCAGAAACACACTGGTCAGAAACACACTGGTCAGAAACACAGTGGTCAGAAACACAGTGGTCAGAAACACATTGGTCAGAAACACAGTGGTCAGAAACACACTGGTCAGAAACAAAGTGGTCAGAAACACACAGGTCAGTAACACAGTGGTCAGAAACACAGTGGTCAGAAACACACTGGTCAGAAACACACTGGTCAGAAACTCAGTGGTCAGAAACACACTGGTCAGAAACACAGTGGTCTGAAACACAGTGGTCAGAAACACAGTGGTCAGAAACACCTTTGTTTGAAACACAGTGTTCAGAAACACAGTGATCAGAAACACACTGGTCAGAAACACAGTGGTCTGAAACACGGTGGTCAGAAACACGGTGGTCAGAAACACTCTGGTCAGAAACAAACTGGTCAGAAACACAGTGGTCAGAAACACAGTGGTCAGAAACACTGTGGTCAGAAACACAGTGGTCAGAAACACAGTGGTCAGAAACACAGTTGTCAGAAAAACAGTGGTCAGAAACACAGTGGTCTGAAACACAGAAGTCAGAAACACACTGGTCAGAAACGCACTGGTCAGAAACACAGTGGTCAGAAACACTGTGGTCAGAAACACACTGGTCAGAAGCACATTGTTCAGAAACACAGTGGTCAGAAACACAGTGGTCAGAAACACAGCTGTCAGAAACACAGTGGTCAGAAACGCAGTGGTCAGAAACACAGTGGTCAGAAACCCAGTGGTCAGAAACACAGTGGTCAGAAACACAGTGGTCAGAAACACACTGGTCAGAAACACAGTATTCAGAAACACAGTGGTCAGAAGCACACAGGTCACAAACACACTGGTCAGAAACACAGTGGTCAGAAACACACTGCTCAAGAACACAGTGGTCAGAAACACGGTGGTCAGAAACACACTGGTCAGAAACACAGTGTTCAGAAACGGGTGGTCCGAGACACAGTGGTCAAAAAGTCAGTGGTCAGAAACACACTGGTCAGAAACACACTGGTCAGAAACACAGTGGTCAGAAACACAGTGGTCAGAAACACAGTGATCAGAAACATAGTGGTCAGGAACACACTGGGCAGAAACACAGTGGTCAGAAACACACTGGTCAGATACACACTGGTCAGAAACACAGTGGTCAGAAACACAGTGGTCAGAAACACAGTGGTCTGAAACACAGTGGTCAGAAACACAGTGGTCAGAAACACAGTGGTCAGAAACACCGTTGTTTGAAATACAGTGTTCAGAAACACTGTGGTCAGAAACACACTGGTCCGAAACACAGTGGTCAGAAACACAGTGGTCAGAAACACACTAGTCAGAAACACAGTGGTCAGAAACACAGTGGTCACAAACACACAGGTCAGAAACAAACTGGTCAGAGACACAGTGGTCAGAAACACAGTGGTAAAAAACACAGTGGTCAGAAACACACTGGTGAGAAACACACTGGTTAGAAACACAGTGGTGAAAAACACAGCGGTAAGAAACACAGTGGTCAGAAACAAAGTGGTCAGAAAAACACTGGTCAGAAACACACTCGTCAGAAACACAGTGGTCAGAAACACACTGGTCTGAAACGCAGTGGTCAGAAACACAGTGGTCAGAAACACCTTTGTTTGAAACACAGTGTTCAGAAACACAGTTGTCAGAAACACACTGGTCAGAAACACAGCGGTTAGAAACACAGTGGTCAGAAACACACTAGTCAGATACACAGTGGTCACAAAGACACTGGTCAGAAACAAACTGGTCAGAAACACAGTGGTCAGAAACACTGTGGTCAGTAACACAGTGGTCAGAAACACAATGGTCAGAAACACACTGGTCAGAAACACAGTGGTCAGAAACACAGTGGTAAGAAACACAGTGGTCAGAAACACACTGGTCAGAAGCACACTGGTCAGAAACACAGTCGTCAGAAACACAGTTGTCAGAAACACAGTGGTCAGAAACTCAGTGGTCAGAGACACAGTGTTCAGAAACCCAGTGGTCAGAAACACAGTGGTCAGAAACACACAGGTCAGAAACACAATGTTCAGAAACACAGTGGTCAGAAGCACAGAGGTTACAAACACACTGGTCAGAAACACAGTGGTCAGAAACACACTTGTCAGAAACACAGTGGTCAGAAACACGGTGGTCAGAAACACCCTTGTCAGAAACACAGTGGTCAGAAACACAGTGGTCCGAGACACAGTGATCAGAAACACAGTGGTCAGAGACACAGTGGTCAAAAACACAGTGGTCAGAAACACACTGGTCAGAAACACACTGGTCAGTCACACAGTGGTCAGAAACACAGTGGTCAGAAGCACAGTGATCAGAAACATAGTGGTCAGAAACACACTGGTCAGAAACACAGTGGTCAGAAACACACTTGCATGATACACACTCGTCAGAAACACAGTGGTCAGAAACACAGTGGTCAGAAACACAGTGGTCTGAAACAAAGTGGCCAGAAACACAGTGGTCAGTAACGCAGTGGTTAGATCACCGTTGTTTGAAACACAGTGTTCAGAAACTTAGTGGTCAGGAACACACTGGTCAGAAACACAGTGGTCAGTAATACAGTGGTCAGAAACACCCTAGTCAGAAACACAGTGGTCAGAAACACAGTGGTCACAAACACACTGGTCAGAAACAAACTGGTCAGAGACACAGTGGTCAGAAACACAGTGGTCAAAAACACAGTGGTCAGAAACACAGTGGGCAGAATCACAGAGGTCAGAAACACAGTGGTCAGGAACACAGTGGTCAGAAACACACTGGTCAGTAACACACTGGTCAGAAACACAGTGGTCAGTAATACAGTGGTCAGAAACACCCTAGTCAGAAACACAGTGGTCAGAAACACAGTGGTCACAAACACACTGGTCAGAAACAAACTGGTCAGAGACACAGTGGTCAGAAACACAGTGGTCAAAAACACAGTGGTCACAAACACTCTGGTGAGAAACACACTGGTTCAAAACACAGTAGTGAGAAAAACAGCTGTAAGAAACACAGTGGTCAGAAACACAGTGGTCAGAAACACACTGGTCAGAAACACACTGGTCAGAGACACAGTGGTCAGAAACACAGTGTTCAGAAACACAGTGGTCAGAAACACAGTGGTCAGAAACACAGTGGTCAAAAACACAGTTGTCAGAAACACAGTATTCAGAAACACAGAGGTCAGAAACACAGTGGTCAGAATCCCAGAGGTCAGAAACACAGTGGTCAGGAACACAGTGGTCAGAAACACACTGGTCAGAAATACAGTGGTCAGAAACACAGTGGTTAGAAGCACCCTGGTCACCAACACACTGGTCAGAAACGCAGTGGTCAGAAACACACTGGTCAGAAACACTGTGGTCAGAAACACAGTGGTCAGAAACACACTGGTCAGAAACACAGTGGTCAGAAACAAAGTGGTCAGAAACACAGTGGTAAGAAACACAGTAGTCAGAGACACAGTGGTAAAAAACGCAGTGGTCAGAAACACACTGGTCAGAAAGACACTGGTCAGAAAAACACACTGGTCAGAAACACAGTGGTCAGAAACACAATGGTCAGAAACAAAGTGGTAAAAAACACAGTGGTCAGAAAAACACTGGTCAGAAACACACTGGTCAGAAACACACTGGTCAGAAACACAGCGGTCAGAAACACAGTGGTAAGAAAAACAGTGGTCAGAAACACAGTGTCCAGAAACACACTGGTAAGAAACACAGTGGTAAGAAAAACACTGGTCAGAAACACACTGGTCAGAAACACAGTGGTTAGAAGCACAGTGGTCCGATACACAGTGGTAAGAAACACACTGGTCAGAAACACACTGGTCAGAAACACAGTGGTTAGAAACACAGTTGTCAGAACTACAGTGGTCAGAAACACCGTGGTCAGAAACATAGTGGTCAGAAACACAGTGGTCAGAAAGACACTGGTCAGAAACACACTGGTCTGATACACAGTGGTCAGAAACACTGTGGTCAGAAACACTGTGGTCTGAAACACAGTGGTCAGAAACACAGTGGTCAGAAACACAGTAGTCAGAAACACACAGGTAAGTAACACCGTGGTCAGAAGTACAGTGGTCAGAAACACACTGGTTAGAAACACAGTGGTCAGAAACACAGTGGTCAGAAACACCGTGGTCTGAAACACAGTGGTCAGAAACACAGTGGTCAGAAACACCGTTGTTTGAAACACAGTGTTCAGAAACACAGTGGTCAGAAACACACTGGTCAGAAACTCACTGGTCAGAAACACAGTGGTCAGAAACACAGTAGTCAGAAACACAGCGGTCAGAAACACAGTGGTCAGAAACACAGTGGTCAGAAACACAGTGGTCAGAAACACAGTGGTCAGAAACACAGTAGTCAGAAACACAGTAGTTAGAAACACACTGGTCAGAAACACACTGGTCACAGACACAGTGGTCAGAAACACGCTGGTCAGACACACAATGGTCAGAAACACAGTAGTCAGAAACACAGTAGTCAGAAACACAGTAGTCAGAAACACAGTAGTCAGAAACACAGTAGTCAGAAACACAGTAGTCAGAAACACAGTAGTCAGAAACACAGTAGTCAGAAACACAGTAGTCAGAAACACAGTGGTCAGAAACACAGTGGTCAGAAACACAGTGGTCAGAAACACAGTGGTCAGAAACACAGTGGTCAGAAACACAGTAGTCAGAAACACAGTAGTTAGAAACACACTGGTCAGAAACACACTGGTCACAGAAACAGTGGTCAGAAACACACTGGTTAAAAACAGGGTGGTCAGAAACACAGTGGTCAGAAACACAGTGGTCAGAAACACAGTGGTCAGAAACACACTGGTCAGAAACACAGTGGTCAGAAACACACTGGTCAGAGACACAGTGGTCAGAAATACAGTGGTCAGAAACACACAAGTAAGAAACACAGTGGTCAGAAACACAGTGGACAGAAACAAAGTGTTCAGAAACACAGTGGCTTGAAACACATTGGTCAGAAACACACTGGTCAGAAATGCACTGGTCAGAAGCACCGTGGTCAGAAACACACTGGTGAGAAACACAGTGGTCAGAAACACAGTGGACAGAAAAACACTGGTCAGAAACACACTGGTCAGAAACACAGTGGTCAGAAACAGAGTTGTCAGAAACACAGTGGTCAGAAAAACAGTGGTCAAAAACACAGTGGTCAGTAACACACTGGGCGGAAACACAGTGGTCAGAAACACAGTGGTCAAAAACACAGTGGTCAAAAACACAGTGGTCAGTAACACACTGGTCAGAAGCACAGTGGTCAGAAACACAGTGGTCAGAAACAAATTGGTCAGAAACACACTGTTCAGGAACACACTGGTCAGAAACACACGGGTAAGAAACACATTGGTAAGAAACACGGTGGTCAGAAACACAGTGGTCAGAAACACAGTGGTCAGAAACACACTGGTCAGAAACACATTGGTCAGAAACACACTGGTCAGAAACACAGTGGTCAGAAACATAGTTGTCAGAAACACACTGGTCAAAAACACACTGGTCAGTAACACAGTGGTCAGAAACATACTGGTCAGAAACACACTGGTCAGAAACACAGTGGTAAGAAACACAGTGATCAGAAACACATTGGTCAGAAACACAGTGGTCAGAAACACAGTGGTCAGAAACACACTGGTCAGAAACACTGGTCAGAAACACACTGGTCAGAGATACCGTGGTCGGAAACACAGTGGTCAGAAACACAGTGGTCAGAAACATAGTGGTCAGAAACACAGTGGTCAGAAACACAGTGGTCAGAAACACACTGGTCAGAAACACATTGGTCAGAAACACAGTGGTCAGAAACACAGTGGTCAGAAACACACTGGTCAGAAACACTGGTCAGAAACACACTGGTCAGAGATACCGTGGTCGGAAACACAGTGGTCAGAAACACAGTGGTCAGAAACACAATGATCAGAAACAAAGTGGTCAGAAACACACTGTTCAGAAACACCCTGGTCAGAAACACAATGGTCAGAAACACAGTGGTCAGAAACACACTGGTCAGAAAAATACTGGTCAGAAACACAGTGGTCAGAAACACAGTGGTCAGAAACACAGTGGTCAGAAACACACTGCTCAGAAACACCGTGGTCAGAAACACACTGGTCAGAAACAAAGTGGTCAGAAACACAGCGGTCTGAAACACACTGGTCAGAAACACAGTGGTCAGAAACACAGAGATCAGAAACGCAGTGGTCAGATACACAGTGGTCTGAAACACTGTGGTCAGAACACACTCGTCAGAAACACGCTGGTCAGAAACACCCTGGTTAGAAACACAGTGGTCAGAAACACACTGGCAGAAACACAGTGGTCAGAAACACAGTGGTCAGAAAAACAGTGGTCAGAAACACAGTGGCCAGAAACACACTGGTCAGAAACACAGTGGTCAGAAACACAGTGGTAAGATACAAAGTGGTCAGAAACACAGTGGTCAGAAACACACTGGTCAGAAACACACTGGTCTGAAACTCAATGGTCAGAAATACAGTGGTCAGAAACACAGTACTCAGAAACACAGTGGTTAGAAAGACATTGGTCAGAAACACACTGGTCAGAAACACAGTGGTCTGAAACACACTGGTCAGAAACACAGTGGTCAGAAACACAGTGGTCAGAAACACACTGGTCAGAAACACACTAGTCAGAAACATAGTGGTCAGAAACACAGTGGTCAGAAACACAGTTGTCAGAAACACTGGTCAGAAACACAGTGGTCAGAAAAACAGTGGTCAAAAACCCAGTGGTCAGAAACACAGTGGCCAGATGCACACTGGTCACAAACACACTGGTCAGAAACACCCTGGTCAGAAATACAGTGGTCGGAAACACAGTGGTCAGAAACACAGTGGTCAGAAACACAATGGTCAGAAATACAGTAGTAAGAAACAGTCGTCAGAAACACACTGGTCAGAAACATACTGGTCAGAAACACAGTGGTCAGAAACACAGTGGTCAGAAGCACAGTGGTCAGAAACACAGTGGTCAGAAACACAGTGGTCAGAAACACAGTGGTCAGAAACAAAGTGATCATAAACGCAGTAGTCAGAAACACAGTGGTCAGAAACACCGTGGTCAGAAACATACTCGTCAAAAACACACTGGTCAGAAACACAGTGGTCAGAAACACAGTGGTCAGAAACACAGTGGTCAGAAACACACTCGTCAGAAACACACTGGTCAGAAAAACAGTGGTCAGAAACACAGTGGTAACAAAAACGGTGGTCTGAAACACAGTGGTCAGAAATACAGTGGTCAGAAGCACAGTGGTCAGAAACACACTCGTCAGAAGCGCAGTGGTCAGAAACACACTGGTCACAAATGCAGTGGTCTGAAACACAGTGGTCAGAAACATAGTGGTCAGAAACACACTGGTAAAAAATACAGTGGTCAGAAACACAGTGGTCAGAAACACAGTGGTCAGAAACACACTGGCTTGAAACACAGTGGTCAGAAACACACTGGTCAGAAACACACTGGTTAGAAACACAGTGGTCAGAAACACATTGGCAGAAACACAGTGGTCAGAAACACACTGGACAGAAACACACTGGTCAGAAACACAGTGGTCAGAAACACACTGGTCAGAAACACACTGGTTAGAAACACAGTGGTCAGAAACACATTGGCAGAAACACAGTGGTCAGAAACACACTGGACAGAAACACACTGGTCAGAAACACAGTGGTCAGAAACACAGTGGTCAGAAACACAGTGGTCAGAAACACTCTGGTCAGAAACACACTGGTCAGAAACACAGTGGTCAGAAACACAGTTGTCAGAAAGACAGTGGTCAGAAATACAGTTGTCAGAAACCCAGTGGTCAGAAACACAGTGGTCAGAAACACAGTGGTCAGAAACACAGTGGCTTGAAAGACAGTGGTCAGAAACACACTGGTCAGAAACACCCTGGTTAGAAACACAGTGGTCAGAAACACTCTGGCAGAAACACAGTCGTCAGAAACACACTGGTCAGAAACACAGTGGTCAGAAACACAGTGGTCAATAACACAGTGGTCAGAAACATACTGGTCAGAAACACACTGGTCAGAAACACAGTGGTCGGAAACACAGTTGTCAGAAACACAGTGGTCAGAAACACAGTGGTCAGAAACCCAGTGGTCAGAAATACAGTGGTCAGAAACACAGTGGTCAGAAACACAGTGGTCAGAAACACAGTGGTCAGAAACACAGTCGTCAGAAACACACTGGTCACAAACTACCTGGTCAGAAACACAGTGGACAGCAACACACTGGTCAGAAACACAGTGGTCAGAAACACGGTGGTAAGAAACCCACTGGTCAGTAAACACTGGTCAGAAACACAGTGGTCAGATACACAGTGGTAAGAAACACAGTTGTCAGAGACACAGTGGTTCAAAACACAGTGGTCAGAAACACAGTGGTCAGAAACACACTGGTCAGAAACACACAGGTCAGAAAAACACCCTGGTCAGAAACACAGTGGTCAGAGACACAGTGGTTAAAAAGAAAGTGGTCAAAAACACAGTGGTCAGTAACGCACTGGTCAGAAGCACAGTGGTCAGAAACACAGTGGTCAGAAACACAGTGGTTACAAACACACTGGTCAAAAACACACTGGTCAGAAACACACTTGCAAGAAACACACTGGTCAGAAACACAGTGGTCAGAAACACAGTGGTCAGAGACACACCGGTCAGAAACACAGTGGTCCGAAACACAGTGGTCAGAAACACAGTGGTGAGAAAAACACTGATCAGAAACACAGTGGTCAGAAACATACTGGTCAGAAACACACTGGTCAGAAACACAGTGGTCAGAAACACAGTGGTGAGAAACACAGTGGTCAGAAACACGGTGATAAAAAACATAGTGGTCAGAAACACAGTGGTCAGAAACACAGTGGTCAGAAACACACTGGTCTGAAACACAGTGGTCAGAAACACACTGGTCAGAAATACAGTGGTCGGAAACACAGTGGTAAGAAACACAGTGGTCAGAAACACTATGGTCAGAAACACAGCAGTCAGATATTCAGTGGTCAGAAACACAGTGGTGAGAATCACACTGGTCAGAAACACAGTGGTCAGAAACACAGTGGTCAGAAACACACTGGTCAGAAACACAGTGGTCAGAAACACACTGGTCAGAAACACAGTGGTCTGAAACACAGTGGTCAGAAACACACTGGTCAGAAACACAGTGGTCAGAAACACAGTGGTCAGAAACACAGTGGTCAGAAACACAG
>SZWC01010812.1:71832-82401 GCA_023375785.1 Penium margaritaceum
TGGTCAGAAACACACTGGTCAGAAACACACCGGTCAGAAACACAGTGGTCAGAAACACACTGGTCCGAAACACAGTGGTCAGAAACAAAGTGGTCAGAAACACATTGGTCAGAAACACAGTGGTCAGAAACACAGTGGTCACAACCCCATTTGTCAGAAACACAGTGGTCAGAAAAACAGTGGTCAGAAACCCAGTGGTTAGAAACACAGTGGTCAGAAACACACTGGTCAGAAACACAGTAGCAGAAACTCACTGGTCAAAATCACACTGGTCTGAAACACAGTGGTCAGAAACACAGTGGTCAGAAACACAGTGGTCAGAAAAACAGTGGTCAGAAACACGGTGGTCAGAAACACACTGGTTAGAAACACTGTGGTCAGAAACACACTGGTCTGAAACACAGTGGTCGGAAACACAGTGGTCAGAAACACAGTGGTCAGAGGCATAGTGGTCAGAAACAGAGTAGTCAGAAACACAGTGGTCAGAAACACTCTGGTCAGAAACACACTGGTCAGAAACACAGTGGTCGGAAACACAGTGGTCAGAAACACAGTGGTCAGAAACACACTGGTCAGAAACTCAGTGGTCAGAAACACACTGGTCAGAAACACAGTGGTCAGAAACACACTGGTCAGAAACTCAGTGGTCAGAAACACACTGGTCAGAAACACAGTGCTGAGAAACACAGTGGTCAGAAACACAGTAGTAAGAAACACAGTGGTCAGAAACACACAGGTCAGAAACACACTGGTCAGAAACACAGTGGTCAGAAACACAGTGGTCAGAAACACAGTTGTCAGAAACATAGTTGTCAAAAACACACTAGTCAGAAACACACTCGTCAGAAACACAGTGGTCAGAAACACAGCGGTCAGAAACCCAGTGGTCAGAAACACAGTGGTCAGAACCACAGTGGTCAGAAACACAGTGGTCAGAAACACAGTGGTAAGAAACACAATGGTCAGAAACACTGTGGTCAGAAACACTGTGGTCAGAAACACTGTGGTCAGAAACACACTCGTCAGAAACATACTGGTCAGAAACACAGTGGTCAGAAACACAGTGGTCAGAAACACAGTGGTCAGAAACACACTGGTCGGAAACACACTGGGCAGAAAAACAGTGGTCAGAAAGACAATGGTCAAAAACACGGTGGTCAGAAACACAGTGGTCAGAAATACAGTGGTCAGAAACACAGTGGTCAGAAACACAGTGGTCAGAAACACACTGGTCAGAAACACAGTGGTCAGAAACACACTGGTCAGAAACACAGTGGTCTGAAACACAGTGGTCAGAAACACAGTGGTCAGAAACGCAGTGGTCAGAAACATAGTGGTCAATTCACAGTGGTCAGAAACATAGTGGTCAGAAACACACTGGTCAAAAACACACTGGTCAGAAACACAGTGGCCAGAAACACACTGGTCAGAAACACACTGGTCAGAAACACAGTGGTCAGAAAGACAGAGGTCAGAAACACAGTGGTCAGAAACACAGTGGTGAGAAACACAGTGGTCAATTCACAGTGGTCAGAAACATAGTGGTCAGAAACACACTGGTCAGAAGCACACTGGTCAGAAACACACTGGTCAGAAACACGGTGGTCATAAAAACAATGTGGTCAGAAACACAGTGGTCAGAAACAAAGTGGTCAGAAACACAGTGGTCAGAAACGCAGTGGTCACAAACACAGTGGTCAGAAACACAGTGGTCAGAAACATAGTGGTGAGAAACACAGTGGTCAGAAACACACTGGTCTGAAACACACTGGTCAGAAACACAGTGGTCAGAAACACAGCGGTCAGAAACAAAGTGGTCAGAAACACTCTGGTCAGAAGCACACCGGTCAGAAACACAGTGGTCAGAAACACACTTGTCCGAAACACAGTGGTCAGAAACAAAGTGGTCAGAAACACAGTGGTCAGAAACACAGTGGTCAGAAACACAGTGGTCACAAACACAGTTTTCAGAAACACAGTGGTCAGAAAAACAGTGGACAGAAACACAGTGGTTAGAAACACAGTGGTCAGAAACACACTGGTCAGAAACACAGTGGCAGAAACACACTGGTCAGAATCACACTGGTCTGAAACACAGTGGTCAGAAACACAGTGGTCAGAAACACAGTGGTCAGAAAAACAGTGGTCAGAAACACGGTGGTCAGAAACACACTGGTTAGAAACACTGTGGTCAGAAACACACTGGTCTGAAACACAGTGGTCGGAAACACAGTGGTCAGAAACACAGTGGTTAGAGACACAGTGGTCAGAAACACAGTAGTCAGAAACACAGTGGTCAGAAACACTCTGGTCAGAAACACACTGGTCAGAAACACAGTGGTCGGAAACACAGTGGTCAGAAACACAGTGGTCAGAAACACACTGGTCAGAAACTCAGTGGTCAGAAACACACTGGTCAGAAACACACTGGTCAGAAACACAGTGGTCGGAAACACAGTGGTCAGAAACACAGTGGTCAGAAACACACTGGTCAGAAACTCAGTGGTCAGAAACACACTGGTCAGAAACACAGTGGTGAGAAGCACAGTGGTCAGAAACACAGTAGTAAGAAACACCGTGGTCAGAAACACACAGGTCAGAAACACAGTGGTCAGAAACACAGTGGTCAGAAACACAGTTGTCAGAAACATAGTGGCCAGAAACACACTAGTCAGAAACACACTCGTCAGAAACACAGTGGTCAGAAACACAGCGGTCAGAAACACAGTGGTCAGAAACACAGTGGTCAGAACCACAGTGGTCAGAAACACAGTGGTCAGAAGCACACTGGTCAGAAACACAGTGGTCAGAAACACTGTGGTCAGAAACACTGTGGTCAGAAACACTGTGGTCAGAAACACACTCGTCAGAAAGACAGTGGTCAGAAACACAGTGGTCAGAAAAACAGTGGTCAGGAACACATTGGTCAGAAACACACTGGTCAGAAACACACTGGGCAGAAAAACAGTGGTAAGAAAGACAATGGTCAAAAACACGGTGGTCAGAAACACAGTGGTCAGAAATACAGTGGTCAGAAACACAGTGGTCAGAAACACAGTGGTCAGAAACACACTGGTCAGAAAGACAGTGGTCAGAAACACAGTGGTCAGAAACACAGTGGTCAGAAACACAGTGGTCAGAAACACACTGGTCAGAAAGACAGTGGTCAGAAACACAGTGGTCAGAAACACAGTGGTCAGAAACACCGTGGTCATAAACACACTGGTCAGAAACACAATAGTCAGAAAGACAGTGGTCAGAAACACCCTGGTCAGAAACACACTGGTCAGAAACACAGTGGTCAGAAACACAGTGGTCAGAAACACAGTGGTCAGAAACACACTGGTCAGAAACACACTGGTCAGAAACACAGTGGTCAGAAACACAGTGGTCAGAAACACAGTGGTCAGAAACACAGTGGTCAGAAACACACTGGTCAGAAACACACTGGTCAGAAACACAGTGGTCAGAAACACAGTGGTCAGTAAAACAGTAGTCAGAAACACACTGGTCGTAAACATAGTGGTCAGAAACACAGTGGTCAGGAACGCACTGGTCAGAAACACACTGGTCAGAAAGACACTGGTCAGAAACACACTGGTCAGCAACACAGTGGTCAGAAACACAGTGGTCAGAAAGACAGTGGTTGGAAACACAGTGGTGAGAAACACAGTGGTCAGAAACACAATGGTCAGAAACACAGTGGTCACAAAATCACTGGTCAGAAACACACTGGTCAGAAACACGGTGGTCAGAAACACAGTGGTCAGAAACACAGTGGTCAGAAACACACTGGTCAGAAACACACTGGTCAGAAACACACTGGTCAGAAAGACAGTGGTCAGAAACAGACTGGTCAGAAACACACTGGTCAGAAACACAGTGGCCAGAATCACACTGGTCAGAAACACACTGGTCAGAAATACAGTGGTCAGAAACACAGTGGTCAGAAACACAGTGGCTTGAAACACAGTGGTCAAAAACACAATGGTCAGAAACACACTGGTTTGAAACACACTGGTCAGAAACACAGTGGTCAGAAACACACTGGTTAGAAACACAGTGGTCAGAAACACAGTGGACAAAAACACACTGGTCAGAAACACACTGGTCAGAATAACTATGTTCAGAAACAGACTGGTCAGAAACACAGTGGTCAGAAACACACTGGTCAGAAAGGCAGTGGTCACAAAACCAGTGGTCAGAAACACAGTGGTCAGAAACGCTGTGGTCAGAAACACGCAGGTCAGAAACACACTGGTCAGAAACACCCTTGTCAGAAACACACTGGTCAGAAACACAGTGGTCAGAAACACAGTGGTCAGAAACACAGTGCTTAAAAACACAGTGGTCAGAAACACACTGGTCAGAAGCATAGTGGTCATAACCACAGTGGTCAGAAACATAGTGGTCAGCAACACACTGGTCAGAAACACAGTGGTCAGAAACACACTGGTCAGAAACACACTGGTCAGAAAAACTATGGTCAGAAACACTGTGGTCAGAAAAACACTGGTCAGAAACACACTAGTCAGAAATACAGTAGTCAGTCACACACTGGTCAGAAACACAGTGGTAAGGAACACAGTGGTCAGAAACACAGTGGTTTGAAACACAGTGGTCAGAAACACTGTGGTCAGAAACACACCGGTCAGAAACACCCTGGTCAAAAACACACTGGTCAGAAACACGGTGGTCAGAAACACACTGGTGAGAAACACTCTGGTCAGAAACACTGTGGTTAGAATCACAGTGGTCAGAAACACAGTGGTCAGAATTACACTGGTGACAAACACACTTGTCAAAAACACAGTGGTCAGAAACACACTGCTGACAAACACACTTGTCAGAAACACAGTGGTCTGAAACACACTGATCGAAAATACAGTGGTCAGAGAGACAGTGGTCAGAAACACAGCTGTCAGAAACACAGTGGTCAGAAACACAGTGGTCAGAAACACACTGGTCAGAATCACACTTTTTAGAAACACAGTGGTCAGAAACACAGTGGTCAGAAACACAGTGGTCAGAAACACAGTGGTCAGAATCAGACTGGTCAGAAACACAGTGGATAGAAACACAATGGTCAGAAACACAGTGGTCAGAAACACAGTGGTCAGAAACACACTGGTCAGAAACACAGTGGTCAGAAACACAGTGGTAAGAACCACACTGGTCAGAAACACAGTGGTCAGAAATACACTGGTCAGAAACACAGTGGTCAGAAACACAGAAGTCAGAAACACTCTGGTCAGGAACAGACTGGATAGAAACACAGTGTTTAGAAACACAGTGGTCAGAAACTCAGTGGTCAGAAACACAGTGGTCAGAAACACTGTGGTCAGAAACACACTGGTCAGAAACACAGTGATCAGAAACACAGTGGTAAGAACCACACTGGTCTGAAACACAGTGGTCAGACATTCACTGGTCAGAAACACAGCGGTCAGAAACACAGTGGTCAGAAACACAGTGATCAGAAACACAGTGGTAAGAACCACACTGGTCTGAAACACAGTGGTCAGACATTCACTGGTCAGAAACACAGCGGTCAGAAACACAGTGGTCAGAAACACAGTGATCAGAAACACAGTGGTAAGAACCACACTGGTCTGAAACACAGTGGTCAGACATTCACTGGTCAGAAACACAGCGGTCAGAAACACAGTGGTCAGAAACACAGTGATCAGAAACACAGTGGTAAGAACCACACTGGTCTGAAACACAGTGGTCAGACATTCACTGGTCAGAAACACAGCGGTCAGAAACACAGTGGTCAGAAACACAGTGATCAGAAACACAGTGGTAAGAACCACACTGGTCTGAAACACAGTGGTCAGACATTCACTGGTCAGAAACACAGCGGTCAGAAACACAGTGGTCAGAAACACACTGGTCAGAAACACACTAGTCAGAAACACACTGGTCAGAAACACAGTTGTCAGAAACACATTGGTCAGAAACACGTGGTCAGAAACACAATGGTCAGAAACACAGTGGTCAGAAACACAGTGGTAAGAAACACACTGATCAGAAAAACACTGGTCAGAAACACAGTGGTCAGAAACACAATGGTCAGAAAGACAGTGGTCAGAAACACAGTGGTCACAAAACACACTGGTCAGAAACACACTGGTCAGAAACACACTGGTCAGAACCACAATGATCAGAAACACAGTGGTCAGAAACACAGTGGTCAAAAACACACTGGTCAGAAACACAGTGGTCAGAAACACCATGGTCAGAAACACAGTGGTCAGAAACACAGTACTCAGAAACACAGTGGTCAGAAACACAGTGGTCAGAAAGACAGTGATCAGAAACACAGTGGACAGAAACACAGTGGTCAGAAACAAAGTGGTCAGAAACACAGTGGTCAGAAACACAGTGGTCAGAAACACACAGGTCAGAAACACATTGGTCAAAAACACAGTGGTCAGAAAGACAGTGGTGAGAAACAAAGTGGTCAGAAACACAGTGGTGTGAAACACAGTGGTCAGAAACACTTTTGTCAGAAACACAGTGGTCAGAAACACACTGGTCAGAAACACACTAGTCAGAAACACACTGGTTGGAAATACAGTGGTCAGAAACACAGAAGTCAGAAACACACTGGTCAGAAACAGAGTGGTGAGAAACACACTGGTCAGAAGCACACTAGTAAGAAACACACTGGTCAGAAACACACTGGTCAGAAACACAGTGGTCAGAAACACAGCCGTCAGAAACACACTGGTCGGAAACACACTGGTTAGAAACACAGTGGTCTGAAACACAGTGGTCAGAAACACAGTGGTCAGAAACACACTGGTCAGAAACACCCGGGTTAGAAACACAGTGGTCAGAAACACAGTGGTCAGAAACACAGTGGTCAGAAACACAGTGGTCAGAAACACAGAGGTCAGAAACACTCTGGTCAGAATAACAGTGGTCAGAAACACAGTGGTCAGAAACACAGTGGTCAGAAACACAGTGGTTAGAAACACACTGGTCAGAAACACAGTGGTCAGAAGCACAGCGGTCAGAAATACAGTGGTCAGAAACTCAGTGGTCAGAAACACACTGGTCAGAAACACGCTGGTCAGAAACACCCTAGTCAAAAACACACTGGTCAGAAACACAGTGGTCAGAAACACACTGGTGAAAAACACAGTGGTCAGAAACACACTGGTTAGAAACCCAGTGGTCAGAAACACAGTGGTCAAAAACACAGTGGTCAGAAACACACTGGTCAGAATCACACTGGTCAGAAACACACTAGTCAGATACACAATGGTCAGAAACACAGTGGTAAGAATAACAGTGGTCAGAAACACACTGGTCAGAAACACACGGGTTAGAAACACAGTGGTCAGAAATACAGTGGTCAGAAACACAGTGGTCAGAAACACACTGGTCAGAAACACGGTGGTCAGAAACAGACTGGTCAGAAGCACAGTGGTAAAAAACACGGTGGTCAGAAACACAGTGGTCAGAAAAACACTGGTATAAAACACAGTGGTCAGAAACACAGTGGTCAGTACACAGTGGTCAGAAACACAATGGTCAGAAACACAGTGGTCAGAAACACAGTGGTCAGAAACACAGTGGTCAGAAGCACTCTGGTCGGAAACACACTGGTCAGAAACACAGTGGTCAGAAACACACTGGCCAGAAACAGACTGATCAGAAACACAGTGGTCAGAAACACAGTGATCAGAAACACAGTGGTCAGAAACACAGTGGTCAGAAACATACTGGTCAGAAACACCGTGGTCAGGAACACACTGGTCAGAAACACAGTGGTCATAAACACAGTGGTCAGATACACAGTGGTTAGAAACACAGTGCTCAGAAACACAGTGGTCAGAAACACACTGGTCAGAAACACACTGGTCAGAAACACACTGGTCAGAAGCACACTAGTCAGAAACACACTGGTCAGAAACATACTGGTCAGAAACACAGTATTCAGAAACACAGTGGTCATAAACACACTGGTCAGAATAACAGTGGTCAGAAACACCCTGGTCAGAAACACACTGGTCATAAACACAGTGGTCAGAAAGACACTGGTCAGAAACACTGTGGTCAGAAACACAGTGGTCAGAAAAACACTGGCCAGAAACACAATGGTCAGAAACACAGTGGTCAGAAACACACTGGTCAGAAACACACTTGTCAGAAAAACAGTGGTCAGAAACACACTGGTCAGAAACACAGTGTTCAGAAAGACAGTGGTCAGAAAAACAGTGGTGAGAAACACAGTGGTCAGAAACACAGTGGTCAGAAATACTGTGGTCAGAAACACAGTGGTCAGAAACAGAGTGGTCAGAAAAACAGTGGTCAGAAACACAGTGGTCAGAAACACAGTATTCAGAAACACACTGGTGAGAAACATAGTGGTCAGAAACAAAAATCTCAGAAACACAGTGGTAAAAAACACGCTGGTCAGAAACACAGTGGTCAGAAACACACTGGTCAGATACACACTGGTCAGAAGTTGAGTGGTCAGAGACACAGTGGTCAGAAACACAGTGGTCAGAAACACACTGGTCAGAAACACAGTGGTCAGAAACACAATGGTCAGAAACACAGTGTCAGAAAAACAGTGGTCAGAAACACAGTGGTAAGAAAAAACAGTGGTCAGAATCACTGTGGTCAGAAACACAGTGGTCAGAAACACAGTGGTCTGAAACACAGTATTCAGAAAGACAATGGTCAGAAACATAGTGGTCAGAAACAAAAAGCTCAGAAACACATTGGTAAGAAACACACTGGTCAGAAACACACTGGTCAGAAACACAGTGGTCAGAAACACACTGGCCAGATACACACTGGTCAGAAGTTGAGTGGTCAGAAACACACTGGTCAGAAACACAGTGGTCAGAAACACAGTGGTCAGAAACACATGGGTCAGAAACACAGTGGTCAGAAACACAGTGGTCAGAAAAACAGTGGACAGAAACACAGTGGTCAAAAACACAGTGGTCAGAAACACAGTGGTCAGAAACAAAGTGGTCAGTAACACAGTGGTCAGAAACATTGTGGTCAGAAACACACTGGTCAGAAACACAGTGGTCAGAAACACACAAGTCAGAAACACACTGGTCAGGAACACACTGGTCAGAAACACAGTGGTCAGAAACACAGTGGTCAGAAACACAGTGGTCAGAAACACAATGGCCAGAAACACAGTGGTAAGAAACACACTGGTCAGAAACACAGTGGTCAGAAACACACTGGTCAGAAACACACTGGTCAGAAACACACTCGTCAGAAACACACTGGTCAGAAACACATTGGTCAGAAACACAGTAGTCAGAAACACAGTGGTCAGAAACACAGTGGTCAGAAACACAGTGGTCAGAAACACAGTGGTCAGAAACACAGTGGTCAGAAACACACTGGTCTGAAACACAGTGGTCAGAAATACAGTGGTCAGAAATACAGTGGTCAGAAACACACTGGTCAGAAACACAGTGGTCAGAAACACAGTAGTTCAGAAACACAGTGTCAGAAACACAGTGGTCAGAAACACAGTGGTCAGAAACACAGTGGTCAGAAACACAGTGGTCAGAAACACACTGGTCTGAAACACAGTGGTCAGAAATACAGTGGTCAGAAACACACTGGTCAGAAACAAATTGGTCAGAAACACAGTGGTCAGAAACACACTTGTCAGATACACACTGGTCAGAAGCACAGTGGTCAGAAACACACTTGTCAGAAACACAGCGGTCAGAAACACACTGGTGAGAAACAGAGTGGTCAGAAACACAGTGGTCAGAAACACAGTGGTCAGAAACACACTGGTTAGAAACCTAGTGGTAAAAAACATTGTGGTGAAAAACACAGTGGTCAGAAACACACTGGTCAGAAACACACTTGTCAGAAAAACAGTGGTCAGAAACACATTGGTCAGAAACACAGCGGTCAGAAATAAAGTGCTCAGAAACACAGTGGTCAGAAACAGAGTGGTCAGAAAGACAGTGGTCAGAAAGACAGTGGTGAGAAACACAGTGGTCAGAAACACAGTGGTCAGAAAGACAGTGGTCAGAAACACAGTGGTCAGAAACACAGTGGTCAGAAACACACTGGTCAAAAACACAGTGGTCAGAAACACACTGGTCAGAAACACAGTGGTCAGAAACACAGTGGTCAGAAACACACTGGTCAGAAACACAGTGGTCAGAAACACAGTGGTCAGAAACACACTGGTCAGAAACACAGTGGTCAGAAACACACTGGTCAGAAACACAGTAGTCAGAAACACAGTGGTCAGAAACACACTGGTTAGAAACACATTGGTTAGAAACACAGTGTCAGAAACACAGTGGTCAGAAACACACTGGTCAGAAACACAGTGGTCAGAAACACAGTGGTCGGAAACACAGTGGTCAGAAATACAGTGGTTAGAAACACTCTGGTCAGAAACACAGTGGTCAGAAACACAGTGGTCAGAAACACAATGGGCAGAACACACTGGTCAGAAACACCCTGGTCAGAAACACAATGGTCAGAAACACACAAGTCAGATACTCACTGGTCAGAAGCACAGTGGTCAGAAACACACTGGTCAGAAACACA
>SZWC01010812.1:83023-97168 GCA_023375785.1 Penium margaritaceum
TGGTCAGAAACACACTGGTCAGAAACACAGTGGTCAGAAACACAGTGGTCAGAAACACAGTGGTCAGAAACACACTGGTTAGAAACCCTGTGGTCAGAAACATAGTGGTCAGAAACACAATGGTCAGAAACACACTGGTCAGAATCACAGTGGTCAGAAACACATTGGTCAGAAACACAGGGGTCAGAAACACAGTGGTCAGAAGCATTGTGGTCAGAAACACAGTGGTCAAAAACACAGTGTTCAGAAACACAGTGGTCAGAAACACAGTGGTCAGAAGCACACTGGTCAGAAACACAGTGGTCAGAAACGCAGTGGTCAGAAACACAGTGGACCGAAACACACTGGTCCGAAACACAGTGGTCAGAAACACACAGGTCAGAAACACAGTGGTCAGAAACACCGTGGTCAGAAACACACTGGTCAGAAACACAGTGGTCAGAAACACAGTGGTCAGAAACACAGTGGTCAGAAACACACTGGTCAGAAACACACTGGTTAGAAACACAGTGTCAGAAACACAGTGGTCAGAAACATTGTGGTCAGAAACAAACTGGTCTGAAACACAGTGGTCAGAAACACAGTGGTCAGAAACACAGTGGTTAGAAAGACACTGGTCAGAAACACAGTGGCGAGAAACACAGTGGTAAAAAAACAGTGGTCAGAAACACAGTGGTCAGAAAGACACTGGTCCGAAACACACTGGTCAGAAACACAGTAGTCAGAAACACAGTAGTCAGAAACACAGTGGTCAGAAACACAGTGGTCAGAAACTCACTGGTCTTAAAAACAGTGGTCAGAAACACAGTGGTCAGAAACACAGTGGACAGAAACACAGTGGTCAGAAACACAGTGGTCAGAAACACACTGGTCAGAAGCACAGTGGTCAGAAACACAGTGGTCAGAAACACACTTGTCAGAAACACAGTGATCAGAAACACACTGGTCAGAAACACAGTGGTCAGAAACACACTGCTCAGAAATACAGTGGTCAGAGACACACTGGTCAGAAACACACTGGTCAGAAACACAGTGGTAAAAAACACAGTGGTCAGAAACACACTGGTCAGAAACACACCGGTCAGAAACTCCCTGGTTAGAAACACAGTGTCAGAAACACAGTGGTCAGAAACACAGTGGTCAGAAACACAGTGGTCAGAAACACACTGGTCAGAAACACAGTGGTCAGAAACACACTGGTCTGAAACACAGTGGTCAGAAACACAGTGGTCAGAAACACACTGGTCAGAAACAAACTGGTCAGAAACACAGTGGTCAGAAACACACTGGTCAGATACACACTGGTCAGAAGCACAGTGGTCAGAAACACACTGGTCAGAAACAAACTGGTCAGAAACACAGTGGTCAGAAACACACTGGTCAGATACACACTGGTCAGAAGCACAGTGGTCAGAAACACACTTATCAGAAACACAGCGGTCAGAAACATACTGGTCAGAAACAGAGTGGTCAGAAACACAGTGGTCAGAAACTCAGTGGTCAGAAACACACTGGTTAGAAACCTAGTGGTCAGAAACATAGTGGTGAAAAACACAGTGGTCAGAAACACACTGGTCAGAAACACACTGGTCAGAAAAACAGTGGTCAGAAACACTGTGGTCAGAAACACAGCCGTCAGAAATACAGTGGTCAGAAACAAAGTGGTCAGAAACAGAGTGGTCAGAATGACAGTGGTCAGAAACACAGTGGTCAGAAACACAGTGGTCGGAAACACAGTGGTCAGAAACACAGTGGTCAGAAACACAGTGGTCAGAAACACAGTGGTCAGAAAGACAGTGGTCAGAAACACAGTGGTCAGAAACACAGTATCTAGAAATACACTGGTCAGAAGCACAGTGCTCAGAAACACAAAGCTCTGAAAAACCTGAAAAACAGTGGTCAGAAACACACTGGTCAGAAACACAGTGGTCAGAAACACGCTGGTCAGAAACACACTGGTCAGAAACACAGTGGTCAGAAACACAGTGGTCAGAAACACAGCGGTCAGAAACACAGTGGTCAGAAACACAGTGGTCAGAAACACAGTATCTAGAAATACACTGGTCAGAAGCACAGTGGTCAGAAACACAAAGCTCTGAAAAACCTGAAAAACAGTGCTCAGAAACACACTGGTCAGAAACACAGTGGTCAGAAACACACTGGTCAGATACACACTGGTCCGAAGCACAGTGGTCAGAAACACACTGGTCAGAAACACAGTGGTCAGAAAGACGGTGGTCAGAAACACATGGGTCAGAAACACAGTGGTCAGAAACAGTGTGGTCAGAAACACAGTGGCCAGAAAAACTCTGGACAGAAACACAGTGGTCAGAAACACAGTGGTCCGAAACACAGTGGTCAGAAACACAGTGGTCAGAAACACACTGGTCAGAAACACAGTGGTCAGAAACACAGAAGTCAGAAACACACTGGTCAGGAACAGACTGGATAGAAACCCAGTGTTTAGAAACACAGTGGTGCGAAACTCAGTGGTCAGAAACACAGTGGTCAGAAGCACAGTGGTCAGAAGCACAGTGGTCAGAAGCACAGTGGTCAGAAGCACAGTGGTCAGAAGCACAGTGGTCAGAAGCACAGTGGTCAGAAGCACAGTGGTCAGAAGCACAGTGGTCAGAAGCACAGTGGTCAGAAGCACAGTGGTCAGAAGCACAGTGGTCAGAAGCACAGTGGTCAGAAGCACAGTGGTCAGAAGCACAGTGGTCAGAAGCACAGTGGTCAGAAGCACAGTGGTCAGAAGCACAGTGGTCAGAAGCACAGTGGTCAGAAGCACAGTGGTCAGAAGCACAGTGGTCAGAAGCACAGTGGTCAGAAGCACAGTGGTCAGAAGCACAGTGGTCAGAAGCACAGTGGTCAGAAGCACAGTGGTCAGAAGCACAGTGGTCAGAAGCACAGTGGTCAGAAGCACAGTGGTCAGAAGCACAGTGGTCAGAAGCACAGTGGTCAGAAGCACAGTGGTCAGAAGCACAGTGGTCAGAAGCACAGTGGTCAGAAGCACAGTGGTCAGAAGCACAGTGGTCAGAAGCACAGTGGTCAGAAGCACAGTGGTCAGAAGCACAGTGGTCAGAAGCACAGTGGTCAGAAGCACAGTGGTCAGAAGCACAGTGGTCAGAAGCACAGTGGTCAGAAGCACAGTGGTCAGAAGCACAGTGGTCAGAAGCACAGTGGTCAGAAGCACAGTGGTCAGAAGCACAGTGGTCAGAAGCACAGTGGTCAGAAGCACAGTGGTCAGAAGCACAGTGGTCAGAAGCACAGTGGTCAGAAGCACAGTGGTCAGAAGCACAGTGGTCAGAAGCACAGTGGTCAGAAGCACAGTGGTCAGAAGCACAGTGGTCAGAAGCACAGTGGTCAGAAGCACAGTGGTCAGAAGCACAGTGGTCAGAAGCACAGTGGTCAGAAGCACAGTGGTCAGAAGCACAGTGGTCAGAAGCACAGTGGTCAGAAGCACAGTGGTCAGAAGCACAGTGGTCAGAAGCACAGTGGTCAGAAGCACAGTGGTCAGAAGCACAGTGGTCAGAAGCACAGTGGTCAGAAGCACAGTGGTCAGAAGCACAGTGGTCAGAAGCACAGTGGTCAGAAGCACAGTGGTCAGAAGCACAGTGGTCAGAAGCACAGTGGTCAGAAGCACAGTGGTCAGAAGCACAGTGGTCAGAAGCACAGTGGTCAGAAGCACAGTGGTCAGAAGCACAGTGGTCAGAAGCACAGTGGTCAGAAGCACAGTGGTCAGAAGCACAGTGGTCAGAAGCACAGTGGTCAGAAGCACAGTGGTCAGAAGCACAGTGGTCAGAAGCACAGTGGTCAGAAGCACAGTGGTCAGAAGCACAGTGGTCAGAAGCACAGTGGTCAGAAGCACAGTGGTCAGAAGCACAGTGGTCAGAAGCACAGTGGTCAGAAGCACAGTGGTCAGAAGCACAGTGGTCAGAAGCACAGTGGTCAGAAGCACAGTGGTCAGAAGCACAGTGGTCAGAAGCACAGTGGTCAGAAGCACAGTGGTCAGAAGCACAGTGGTCAGAAGCACAGTGGTCAGAAGCACAGTGGTCAGAAGCACAGTGGTCAGAAGCACAGTGGTCAGAAGCACAGTGGTCAGAAGCACAGTGGTCAGAAGCACAGTGGTCAGAAGCACAGTGGTCAGAAGCACAGTGGTCAGAAGCACAGTGGTCAGAAGCACAGTGGTCAGAAGCACAGTGGTCAGAAGCACAGTGGTCAGAAGCACAGTGGTCAGAAGCACAGTGGTCAGAAGCACAGTGGTCAGAAGCACAGTGGTCAGAAGCACAGTGGTCAGAAGCACAGTGGTCAGAAGCACAGTGGTCAGAAGCACAGTGGTCAGAAGCACAGTGGTCAGAAGCACAGTGGTCAGAAGCACAGTGGTCAGAAGCACAGTGGTCAGAAGCACAGTGGTCAGAAGCACAGTGGTCAGAAGCACAGTGGTCAGAAGCACAGTGGTCAGAAGCACAGTGGTCAGAAGCACAGTGGTCAGAAGCACAGTGGTCAGAAGCACAGTGGTCAGAAGCACAGTGGTCAGAAGCACAGTGGTCAGAAGCACAGTGGTCAGAAGCACAGTGGTCAGAAGCACAGTGGTCAGAAGCACAGTGGTCAGAAGCACAGTGGTCAGAAGCACAGTGGTCAGAAGCACAGTGGTCAGAAGCACAGTGGTCAGAAGCACAGTGGTCAGAAGCACAGTGGTCAGAAGCACAGTGGTCAGAAGCACAGTGGTCAGAAGCACAGTGGTCAGAAGCACAGTGGTCAGAAGCACAGTGGTCAGAAGCACAGTGGTCAGAAGCACAGTGGTCAGAAGCACAGTGGTCAGAAGCACAGTGGTCAGAAGCACAGTGGTCAGAAGCACAGTGGTCAGAAGCACAGTGGTCAGAAGCACAGTGGTCAGAAGCACAGTGGTCAGAAGCACAGTGGTCAGAAGCACAGTGGTCAGAAGCACAGTGGTCAGAAGCACAGTGGTCAGAAGCACAGTGGTCAGAAGCACAGTGGTCAGAAGCACAGTGGTCAGAAGCACAGTGGTCAGAAGCACAGTGGTCAGAAGCACAGTGGTCAGAAGCACAGTGGTCAGAAGCACAGTGGTCAGAAGCACAGTGGTCAGAAGCACAGTGGTCAGAAGCACAGTGGTCAGAAGCACAGTGGTCAGAAGCACAGTGGTCAGAAGCACAGTGGTCAGAAGCACAGTGGTCAGAAGCACAGTGGTCAGAAGCACAGTGGTCAGAAGCACAGTGGTCAGAAGCACAGTGGTCAGAAGCACAGTGGTCAGAAGCACAGTGGTCAGAAGCACAGTGGTCAGAAGCACAGTGGTCAGAAGCACAGTGGTCAGAAGCACAGTGGTCAGAAGCACAGTGGTCAGAAGCACAGTGGTCAGAAGCACAGTGGTCAGAAGCACAGTGGTCAGAAGCACAGTGGTCAGAAGCACAGTGGTCAGAAGCACAGTGGTCAGAAGCACAGTGGTCAGAAGCACAGTGGTCAGAAGCACAGTGGTCAGAAGCACAGTGGTCAGAAGCACAGTGGTCAGAAGCACAGTGGTCAGAAGCACAGTGGTCAGAAGCACAGTGGTCAGAAGCACAGTGGTCAGAAGCACAGTGGTCAGAAGCACAGTGGTCAGAAGCACAGTGGTCAGAAGCACAGTGGTCAGAAGCACAGTGGTCAGAAGCACAGTGGTCAGAAGCACAGTGGTCAGAAGCACAGTGGTCAGAAGCACAGTGGTCAGAAGCACAGTGGTCAGAAGCACAGTGGTCAGAAGCACAGTGGTCAGAAGCACAGTGGTCAGAAGCACAGTGGTCAGAAGCACAGTGGTCAGAAGCACAGTGGTCAGAAGCACAGTGGTCAGAAGCACAGTGGTCAGAAGCACAGTGGTCAGAAGCACAGTGGTCAGAAGCACAGTGGTCAGAAGCACAGTGGTCAGAAGCACAGTGGTCAGAAGCACAGTGGTCAGAAGCACAGTGGTCAGAAGCACAGTGGTCAGAAGCACAGTGGTCAGAAGCACAGTGGTCAGAAGCACAGTGGTCAGAAGCACAGTGGTCAGAAGCACAGTGGTCAGAAGCACAGTGGTCAGAAGCACAGTGGTCAGAAGCACAGTGGTCAGAAGCACAGTGGTCAGAAGCACAGTGGTCAGAAGCACAGTGGTCAGAAGCACAGTGGTCAGAAGCACAGTGGTCAGAAGCACAGTGGTCAGAAGCACAGTGGTCAGAAGCACAGTGGTCAGAAGCACAGTGGTCAGAAGCACAGTGGTCAGAAGCACAGTGGTCAGAAGCACAGTGGTCAGAAGCACAGTGGTCAGAAGCACAGTGGTCAGAAGCACAGTGGTCAGAAGCACAGTGGTCAGAAGCACAGTGGTCAGAAGCACAGTGGTCAGAAGCACAGTGGTCAGAAGCACAGTGGTCAGAAGCACAGTGGTCAGAAGCACAGTGGTCAGAAGCACAGTGGTCAGAAGCACAGTGGTCAGAAGCACAGTGGTCAGAAGCACAGTGGTCAGAAGCACAGTGGTCAGAAGCACAGTGGTCAGAAGCACAGTGGTCAGAAGCACAGTGGTCAGAAGCACAGTGGTCAGAAGCACAGTGGTCAGAAGCACAGTGGTCAGAAGCACAGTGGTCAGAAGCACAGTGGTCAGAAGCACAGTGGTCAGAAGCACAGTGGTCAGAAGCACAGTGGTCAGAAGCACAGTGGTCAGAAGCACAGTGGTCAGAAGCACAGTGGTCAGAAGCACAGTGGTCAGAAGCACAGTGGTCAGAAGCACAGTGGTCAGAAGCACAGTGGTCAGAAGCACAGTGGTCAGAAGCACAGTGGTCAGAAGCACAGTGGTCAGAAGCACAGTGGTCAGAAGCACAGTGGTCAGAAGCACAGTGGTCAGAAGCACAGTGGTCAGAAGCACAGTGGTCAGAAGCACAGTGGTCAGAAGCACAGTGGTCAGAAGCACAGTGGTCAGAAGCACAGTGGTCAGAAGCACAGTGGTCAGAAACACACTGGTCAGAATCACAGTGGTCAGAAACACATTGGTCAGAAACACATTGGTCAGAAACACAGTGGTCAGAAAAACAGTGGTCAGAAACACATTGGTCAGAACCATAGTTGTCAGAAGGACAGTGGTCAGAAACACAATGGTTAGAAACACAGTGTTCAGAAACACAGTGGTCAGAAACACAGTGGTCAGAAACACACTGGTCAGAAACACAGTTGTCAGAAACACAGTGGTCAGAAACACAGTGGTCAGAAACACAATGGTTAGAAACACAGTGTTCAGAAACACAGTGGTCAGAAACACAGTGGTCAGAAACACACTGGTCAGAAACACAGTTGTCAGAAACACAGTGGTCAGAAACACAGTCATCCGAAACACACTGGTCAGAAACACAGTGGTTAGAAACACACTGGTCAGAAACACAGTGGTCAGTAACACACTGGTCCGAAACACACTGGTCAGAAACACAGTGGTCAGAAACACAGTGGTCAGAAACACAATGGTCAGAAACACACTGGTCAGAAAGACACTGGTTAGAAACACAGTGTCAGAATCACAGTGGTAAGAGACATTGTGGTCAGAAACACAGTGGTCAGAAACACAGTGGTCAGAAACACAGTGGTCAGTAACATAGTCGTTAGAAACACACTGGTCAGAAACACAGTGGTCAGAAACACAGTGGTGAAAAATACAGTGGTCAGAAACACAGTGGTCAGAAGCACACTGGTCAGAAGCACACTGGTCAGGAACACAGTGGTCAGAAACACTGTGGTCAGAAACACAGTGGTCAGAAACACAGTGGTCAGAAACACACTTGCCTGAAAAACAGTGGTCAGAAACACAGTGGTCAGAAACACAGTGGTCAGAAACACAGTGGTCAGAAACACAGTGGTCAGAAACACACTGGTCAGAAACACAGTGGTCAGAAACACAGTGGTCAGAAACACACTGGTCAGGAACACGGTGGTCAAAACCACAGTGGTCAGAAACACAGTGGTGAGAAAGACAGTGGTCCGAAACACAGTGGTCAGAAACAAAGTGGTTAGAAACACAGAGGTCAGAAACACAGTGGTCAGAAACACACTGGTCAGAAACACAGTGGTCAGAAACACACAAGTCAGAAACATTCCGGACAGAAACACACTGGTCCGAAACACAGCAGTCAGAAACACACTTGTCAGAAACACAGCGGTCAGAAACACAGTGGTCAGAAACACAGTGGTCAGAAACACACTGGTCAGAAACACAGTGGTCAGAAAAACAGTGGACAGAAACACAGTGGTCAGAAACACAGTGGTGAGAAAGACAGTGGTCAGAAACACAGTGGTCAGAAGCACACTGGTCTGAAACACACTGGTCAGAAACACAGTGGTTAGAAACACACTGGTCAGAAACACAGTGGTTAGAAACACACTGGTCAGAAACACAGTGGTTAGAAACACACTGGTCAGAAACACAGTGGTTAGAAACACACTGGTCAGAAACACAGTGGTTAGAAACACACTGGTCAGAAACACAGTGGTTAGAAACACACTGGTCAGAAACACAGTGGTTAGAAACACACTGGTCAGAAACACAGTGGTTAGAAACACACTGGTCAGAAACACAGTGGTTAGAAACACACTGGTCAGAAACACAGTGGTTAGAAACACACTGGTCAGAAACACAGTGGTTAGAAACACACTGGTCAGAAACACAGTGGTTAGAAACACACTGGTCAGAAACACAGTGGTTAGAAACACACTGGTCAGAAACACAGTGGTTAGAAACACACTGGTCAGAAACACAGTGGTTAGAAACACACTGGTCAGAAACACAGTGGTTAGAAACACACTGGTCAGAAACACAGTGGTTAGAAACACACTGGTCAGAAACACAGTGGTTAGAAACACACTGGTCAGAAACACAGTGGTTAGAAACACACTGGTCAGAAACACAGTGGTTAGAAACACACTGGTCAGAAACACAGTGGTTAGAAACACACTGGTCAGAAACACAGTGGTTAGAAACACACTGGTCAGAAACACAGTGGTTAGAAACACACTGGTCAGAAACACAGTGGTTAGAAACACACTGGTCAGAAACACAGTGGTTAGAAACACACTGGTCAGAAACACAGTGGTTAGAAACACACTGGTCAGAAACACAGTGGTTAGAAACACACTGGTCAGAAACACAGTGGTTAGAAACACACTGGTCAGAAACACAGTGGTTAGAAACACACTGGTCAGAAACACAGTGGTTAGAAACACACTGGTCAGAAACACAGTGGTTAGAAACACACTGGTCAGAAACACAGTGGTTAGAAACACACTGGTCAGAAACACAGTGGTTAGAAACACACTGGTCAGAAACACAGTGGTTAGAAACACACTGGTCAGAAACACAGTGGTTAGAAACACACTGGTCAGAAACACAGTGGTTAGAAACA
The DNA here is from genome assembly GCA_023375785.1 of Penium margaritaceum. Classification (NCBI taxonomy): domain Eukaryota; kingdom Viridiplantae; phylum Streptophyta; class Zygnematophyceae; order Desmidiales; family Peniaceae; genus Penium; species Penium margaritaceum. The sequence goes on from SZWC01010812.1 coordinate 92,425, forward strand.
CACTGGTCAGAAACACAGTGGTTAGAAACACACTGGTCAGAAACACAGTGGTTAGAAACACACTGGTCAGAAACACAGTGGTTAGAAACACACTGGTCAGAAACACAGTGGTTAGAAACACACTGGTCAGAAACACAGTGGTTAGAAACACACTGGTCAGAAACACAGTGGTTAGAAACACACTGGTCAGAAACACAGTGGTTAGAAACACACTGGTCAGAAACACAGTGGTTAGAAACACACTGGTCAGAAACACAGTGGTTAGAAACACACTGGTCAGAAACACAGTGGTTAGAAACACACTGGTCAGAAACACAGTGGTTAGAAACACACTGGTCAGAAACACAGTGGTTAGAAACACACTGGTCAGAAACACAGTGGTTAGAAACACACTGGTCAGAAACACAGTGGTTAGAAACACACTGGTCAGAAACACAGTGGTTAGAAACACACTGGTCAGAAACACAGTGGTTAGAAACACACTGGTCAGAAACACAGTGGTTAGAAACACACTGGTCAGAAACACAGTGGTTAGAAACACACTGGTCAGAAACACAGTGGTTAGAAACACACTGGTCAGAAACACAGTGGTTAGAAACACACTGGTCAGAAACACAGTGGTTAGAAACACACTGGTCAGAAACACAGTGGTTAGAAACACACTGGTCAGAAACACAGTGGTTAGAAACACACTGGTCAGAAACACAGTGGTTAGAAACACACTGGTCAGAAACACAGTGGTTAGAAACACACTGGTCAGAAACACAGTGGTTAGAAACACACTGGTCAGAAACACAGTGGTTAGAAACACACTGGTCAGAAACACAGTGGTTAGAAACACACTGGTCAGAAACACAGTGGTTAGAAACACACTGGTCAGAAACACAGTGGTTAGAAACACACTGGTCAGAAACACAGTGGTTAGAAACACACTGGTCAGAAACACAGTGGTTAGAAACACACTGGTCAGAAACACAGTGGTTAGAAACACACTGGTCAGAAACACAGTGGTTAGAAACACACTGGTCAGAAACACAGTGGTTAGAAACACACTGGTCAGAAACACAGTGGTTAGAAACACACTGGTCAGAAACACAGTGGTTAGAAACACACTGGTCAGAAACACAGTGGTTAGAAACACACTGGTCAGAAACACAGTGGTTAGAAACACACTGGTCAGAAACACAGTGGTTAGAAACACACTGGTCAGAAACACAGTGGTTAGAAACACACTGGTCAGAAACACAGTGGTTAGAAACACACTGGTCAGAAACACAGTGGTTAGAAACACACTGGTCAGAAACACAGTGGTTAGAAACACACTGGTCAGAAACACAGTGGTTAGAAACACACTGGTCAGAAACACAGTGGTTAGAAACACACTGGTCAGAAACACAGTGGTTAGAAACACACTGGTCAGAAACACAGTGGTTAGAAACACACTGGTCAGAAACACAGTGGTTAGAAACACACTGGTCAGAAACACAGTGGTTAGAAACACACTGGTCAGAAACACAGTGGTTAGAAACACACTGGTCAGAAACACAGTGGTTAGAAACACACTGGTCAGAAACACAGTGGTTAGAAACACACTGGTCAGAAACACAGTGGTTAGAAACACACTGGTCAGAAACACAGTGGTTAGAAACACACTGGTCAGAAACACAGTGGTTAGAAACACACTGGTCAGAAACACAGTGGTTAGAAACACACTGGTCAGAAACACAGTGGTTAGAAACACACTGGTCAGAAACACAGTGGTTAGAAACACACTGGTCAGAAACACAGTGGTTAGAAACACACTGGTCAGAAACACAGTGGTTAGAAACACACTGGTCAGAAACACAGTGGTTAGAAACACACTGGTCAGAAACACAGTGGTTAGAAACACACTGGTCAGAAACACAGTGGTTAGAAACACACTGGTCAGAAACACAGTGGTTAGAAACACACTGGTCAGAAACACAGTGGTTAGAAACACACTGGTCAGAAACACAGTGGTTAGAAACACACTGGTCAGAAACACAGTGGTTAGAAACACACTGGTCAGAAACACAGTGGTTAGAAACACACTGGTCAGAAACACAGTGGTTAGAAACACACTGGTCAGAAACACAGTGGTTAGAAACACACTGGTCAGAAACACAGTGGTTAGAAACACACTGGTCAGAAACACAGTGGTTAGAAACACACTGGTCAGAAACACAGTGGTTAGAAACACACTGGTCAGAAACACAGTGGTTAGAAACACACTGGTCAGAAACACAGTGGTTAGAAACACACTGGTCAGAAACACAGTGGTTAGAAACACACTGGTCAGAAACACAGTGGTTAGAAACACACTGGTCAGAAACACAGTGGTTAGAAACACACTGGTCAGAAACACAGTGGTTAGAAACACACTGGTCAGAAACACAGTGGTTAGAAACACACTGGTCAGAAACACAGTGGTTAGAAACACACTGGTCAGAAACACAGTGGTTAGAAACACACTGGTCAGAAACACAGTGGTTAGAAACACACTGGTCAGAAACACAGTGGTTAGAAACACACTGGTCAGAAACACAGTGGTTAGAAACACACTGGTCAGAAACACAGTGGTTAGAAACACACTGGTCAGAAACACAGTGGTTAGAAACACACTGGTCAGAAACACAGTGGTTAGAAACACACTGGTCAGAAACACAGTGGTTAGAAACACACTGGTCAGAAACACAGTGGTTAGAAACACACTGGTCAGAAACACAGTGGTTAGAAACACACTGGTCAGAAACACAGTGGTTAGAAACACACTGGTCAGAAACACAGTGGTTAGAAACACACTGGTCAGAAACACAGTGGTTAGAAACACACTGGTCAGAAACACAGTGGTTAGAAACACACTGGTCAGAAACACAGTGGTTAGAAACACACTGGTCAGAAACACAGTGGTTAGAAACACACTGGTCAGAAACACAGTGGTTAGAAACACACTGGTCAGAAACACAGTGGTTAGAAACACACTGGTCAGAAACACAGTGGTTAGAAACACACTGGTCAGAAACACAGTGGTTAGAAACACACTGGTCAGAAACACAGTGGTTAGAAACACACTGGTCAGAAACACAGTGGTTAGAAACACACTGGTCAGAAACACAGTGGTTAGAAACACACTGGTCAGAAACACAGTGGTTAGAAACACACTGGTCAGAAACACAGTGGTTAGAAACACACTGGTCAGAAACACAGTGGTTAGAAACACACTGGTCAGAAACACAGTGGTTAGAAACACACTGGTCAGAAACACAGTGGTTAGAAACACACTGGTCAGAAACACAGTGGTTAGAAACACACTGGTCAGAAACACAGTGGTTAGAAACACACTGGTCAGAAACACAGTGGTTAGAAACACACTGGTCAGAAACACAGTGGTTAGAAACACACTGGTCAGAAACACAGTGGTTAGAAACACACTGGTCAGAAACACAGTGGTTAGAAACACACTGGTCAGAAACACAGTGGTTAGAAACACACTGGTCAGAAACACAGTGGTTAGAAACACACTGGTCAGAAACACAGTGGTTAGAAACACACTGGTCAGAAACACAGTGGTTAGAAACACACTGGTCAGAAACACAGTGGTTAGAAACACACTGGTCAGAAACACAGTGGTTAGAAACACACTGGTCAGAAACACAGTGGTCAGAAACACAGTGGTCAGAAACACAGTGTCACAAACACAGTGGTCAGAAACACAGTGGTCAGAAACACAGTGGTCAGAAACACAGTGGTCAGAAACACAGTGGTCAGAAACACAGTGGTCAGAAACACAGTGGTCAGAAACACAGTATTTAGAAACACACTAGTCAGAAACACAGTGGTCAGAAACTCAAAGCTCTGAAACACAGTGGTCAGAAACACACTGGTCAGATACACACTGGTCAGAAGCACAGTGGTCAGAAACACACTGGTCAGAAACACAGTGGTCAGAAACACAGTGGTCAGAAACACATGGGTTAGAAACACAGTGTTCAAAAACACTGAGGTCAGAAACACAGTGGTCAGAAACACAGTGGTCAGAAACACACTGGTTAGAAACACAGTATCAGAAACACAGTGGTCAGAAACATTGTGGTCAGAAACACAGTGGTCAGGAACACAGTGGTCAGAAACACAGTGGTCAGAAACACAGTGGTCAGAAACACAGTGGTTAGAAAAACACTGGTCAAAAACACAGTGGTCAGAAACACAGTGGTCAGAAACACAGTGGTCAGAAGCACACTGGTCTGAAACACACTGGTCAGAAACACAGTGGTCAGAAACACAGTGGTCAGAAACGCAGTGGTCAGAAACACAGTGGTCAGAAACACAGTGGTCAGAAAAGCACTGGTCAGAAACACAGTGGTCAGAAACACAGTGGTCAGTAACACAGTGGGCCGAAATACACTGGTCAGAAACACAGTGGTAGGAAACACACTGGTCAGAAAAACAGTGGTCAGAAACACACTGGTCAGAAACACAGTGGTCAGAAACACACTGGTCACAAATACATTGGTCAGAAACACAGTGGTCAAAAACACAGTGGTCAGAAACACAGAAGTCAGAAACACAGTGGTCAGAAACACTCTGGTTAGAAACACAGTGTCAGAAACACAGTGGTCAGAAACACAGTGGTCAGAAACACAGTGGTAAGAAACACAGTGGTCAGAAACACAGTGGTCAGAAACACAGTGGTCAGAAACACAGTGGTTAGAAACACAGTGGT
>SZWC01010813.1:32736-44749 GCA_023375785.1 Penium margaritaceum
CCCACCCCCCTTTAACCCCCTTACCCATTCCACCCACACAAATCTAGCTCAATCCATATAACATACTAGTTTCTATCTTCTTAGAAGCTTCCTAATACACAACTTTCCTACATACACACTTCTTCTAGTGTATAAAAGTCCTTCGATTAACTCTACCTCTCTGAACAATGCAAAGATATGGATATTAGGAGCTTAGACCTTAATGAAATCCACAATCCTCGGATGTTACAAGGAGGTTTGCCTAAAATGATTGTGTTTAGTGATTCCAAGGTATTGTGTAGGCATGAGGCAAGAATAGCGTGACTCAACACCAGGAGGCAAAGAACAAAAATGTAGTTGGTAGATGGCATGGTACTTAAGGTGAAGTACTGGGTCCCGTTAATTCTCTGATAAGAAAAGAGTGACATCCATGTGTGATAAGCTTTTATAACCTGAATGGTGAGAGCTTATCCTCCACCATGTTGAGGCTCCTCAGGAACACACCATTAGATACGTTTGGAGGGAAGCTATCGATCGGTCTCAAAAGGAAGAAATTCTTATTGATATGTGTTTCCAAACATAAATTCTTGTTCATATCCATGACTATGTATAAATGTTTTATCCTTATTTACATGTATATCCATATCAATCTCTAAATCATCATCAGGATTAGCAATATCTACGTCTAAATGTATACTTATATCCATATCTATGTCTATACTTTATCCATTTGCACATCCAAATCCATATCCATATCCATACCATTTCCATATCCATATCCATACCGTCTCCATATCCATATCCATATCCATATCCATATCGATATCCATATCCATATCCATATCCATGTCCATAGCCATAGCCATAGCCATATCCATATCCATAACCATATCCATATCCACATCCATATCCATATCCATATCCATATCCGTATCCACATCCACATCCACATCCACATCCACATCCACATCCACATCCACACCCACATCCTCATCCACATTAATTGATGGATATGAGAGTGCCAGAAAGTGACAAAAAAGGTTGCTCGATAAAAATAATCTGGCATCACAGTTGCCTAGAGGATGTTTCATAGGTTCCAACACACTTTACGGATCTTGATTTGGAGTCCGTTTGAGTGAGATATGGATTTCCAGAGTTTGGAGATCATGGGTCGGGTTCAAGTGACGACCTGAGCACTTAGAGCTAGAAAGGCAGCAGGATTATTGGCCATGACAGTTGAGAGCGCCCTTCAAGGACAAAAGGCGGCTGAAGGACCTCCAAGAGACTTTAAGGAAGCTGTGACAAATCACTTTCTCACTCAAGAGTCAATTTAGACATTCGCGTTCTCTTCAAACCTACATTTGGTTCCGTAACTTCTACCAATGCAACCTACAACCCCCTCTCACAAACAGTTGGTCCTACCTAGGTGGCTCTTAGTGAGCCTGATCACCTCACTGAGGGCAACCCCGATTTCTATCAGTGGTATTACAGCTAGAACAAGGCTTTTTCTCATCCTTGAGACATTCCTTGCACCCTGTTGTGTGAGATAGCTGTTTGTGGGCTGAACGTTGCACTACCATGGCGACATCCGCTTCTGTGGTGGCCGGCGTCAACATCGCCAAGTTCGAAGGCAAGAACTTCTTCAACTGAAGCAAAAACATGAAGATGGTGCTGATGGAGAAGGGTCTCTGGAGCCAAGTGGATGAGAAGGAGAAGGAACCAACAGAAAGCTCCCTCTCCCTTGTCGAGGCCTGTACCTACCGTGAGAAGCGTGACCGCGCCCTTGCCAACATCTACCTCCACCTCGTCGAACGGCAGCAACTCCTCGTCCGTGGCAACCTCACGCCAAAGGAAGTTTTTATAAATCTTGAGTCCACTTATACTTCCCAGTCAATCCTCATGAATATGTAGCTGCGTCGTCGCTTTCACACTGTGAAGATGGATGAGTCCGGATCCATGATTGACTACATCAACATGGTGAAGTCTCTCTCTGACCAGCTTGCTGCGATTGAGGACCCTTTCAAGGAGCGTGTGCTCATGCTAACCATCCTTTCTGGTCTTCCTAGCAGCTACACTCCACTCATTGTTGCCCTGGACCAGCGTGGCGAAGAGCTCACCCTCAATGATGTGGAGGAGAGCCTGCTGTTTGAGGAGGAGCGGCGCAAGGGAGAGGAGGGCGGAAGCAAACTGGATGTTGCTCTCATCCCCAACTCTGGTCATGGGGGTGGTGCTGCACCAACCGGGGGCAACGGCAAAGGGCAAAAGAAGGAGAACTACCACTACTGCAAGAAGCTGGGCCATTGGGCCCGCGAATGCCGGAAGAAGAAGGCGGACCTTGCGGATGGAGTGGTAGCAGGAACACAGTACGACGCTTTTGCGAACGCCGCAGATTGGGAGAGTGGATTCATGACAACCATCCACGTCCTGCACGTCTCCGACAACACCGCCCTGTTCTGGATCATCGACTCAAGAGCCACGCAGCACATGACGTGTCCCGGGGAGCGGTTCGTTGTCTACATCATCATTGAGTCTCTTCGGGTGTACATGGGGGACAACCATGTGCAAATGGCGGTTGGGGAGGGTGAGATTGTGTTTTGTGCTTCCGTTGAGGGTAAGCACGTGGAACGTTGTGTGAAGGGAGTGCTCCATGTTCCGGGGCTGGCAGCTAACCTCCTCTCTGTCTCATCTCTCATCTCTGAAGGAATGCAGGTTTGCTTTGAGAATGATGGCTGCACCATCTCTGCCTGTGCGAGCTGTGTGCCTGCAAAAGCAAACAAGGGAAACGGTCTTTACCTCCTCTACGTGGCTTCGGAGAAGGAAGCCAACTCGGTGTTGGCAGCAAGAAAGGGAAAACACGACATAGGAATGTGGCACCACTGACGCGGTCACCTTGGCTTTGGCACCATCATCTCCATGCAGCAGATGGTCTGCGGCCTGGAGCTCAAAAGGGTGAAGCAACCTAGTGCATCGGCTTGTGAGAACGGCATTGAAGGGAAGCAAGCCCACGCTTCTTTCACGGGGGAAGGGAAGGGGCAGCTGAGCTTCTCTCACTTGTTCATTCTGATTTGTGCGGTCCCATGCCATCACAGTCCTTGTCTGGCAAGTTGTACTTTGTCACGTTTATTGATGACAAGTCGAGGAAGACGTGGGTGTCCTTCCTGGCTGGAAAGGATGAGTGCTTTGATGCTTTCAAGGTGTGGATTGCTGCTGACAAAATGAGAGTGGCGGGCGGTTGAAGGTGCTTCACACCAACGGTGGAGGAGAGTACCTCTCCAACGACTTCTGCACCTTCCTCAAGCATTGCGGGATCAAGCACGAGGTTACCCCACCCTAAACACCAGAGCTGAATGGCGTGGCTGAACGTGCAAACCGCACACTCATGGAGTGTGTTTGCAGCATGCTCCAAGACGCAATGCTCCCATCAACCTTCAGGGCGGAAGTGGTCAACACTGCTGTGTACCTAAAAAACCGCAATCGCACGCGCGCAGTGCTCCTAATCACACCGGAGGAGGCGTGGACGGGACGCAAGCCAACAGTGACGCACTTGAATGTCTTTGGGTGTGGCGCATTCGTGCATGGGCATATCAGCAGTCGTAACACGCTGGACACAAAGTCGGTGAAGGCCGCCTTTCTCGGCTACGACACCATGGGATACCGCCTTTACAACCTCGTTGCTCGCAAGATCATCCACAGCCATGACGTCGTCTTTCAAGAGGACGTGAAGGGCTGGACTTGGAGCCCTATGTATGCGGTTCCACATGCTCCCGCATTTGTACCTAAAGTGAGAGAAGAGTTGGTAGCAGAAGAGGGCGGTGCGGAAGATGGCGATGACAGCGGCATCAAGAAAGAGGTGGAGGGAGCTGAGAAGGAGAAAGAGCTAGCAGCCGAATCTAATGAGGAAGAGCAACAAGAAACATACAACAGCTGCCACGACGATCCACACGCATCAACAAAGGTGCAAAGGACAATGGGGAGTTGTGAGGCAATCCGAGCGCCTCGCAAGCAAACAGAGGCCGCTGGAGGAGCTGGTGAACCTGTGCACCGTTCCACCACCAACGGAGTGGTCTGACCTCGAGCTTCTCTTCCTCATAGTCACCAATGATCCAGCCATTTGCTAAAGCCATGCGTAGCGTCGAGGAGGCAGATTGACATGAAGTAGCAGTCGAGGAGTATGGTGCGCTCATGAAGAACGGAACATGGACCCTCGAGGAAGCTCCACGTGGCAGCCGGGTAATCGAATGTCGGTGGATCTTTAGGCGCAAGCGTAGTGTAGATGCTAAGGTGCTCAGGTACAAAGAACGACTGGTTGCAAAGGGGTATGCGCAGATTGAGGGTGTGGACTACAATGAGACATTTGGACCTCTCGCAAAGTTCCCATCCACCCAAGTGATCCTCGCTCTTGCTGCTGCTATGGGAAAAGGAGGTGCACCAAATGGATATGACGTATGCTTTTTGAATGGTGACCCCAAAGAGGATGTGTACATGGAGATTCCGGAGGAGAATGTGGTGGAGGGAAAGGAGGATTTTGTCTACAAGCTTGTGAAGGCTCTTTACGGCCAGAAGCAAGCCCCGCGAGCATGGTACCACAAGATGGATGAGCAGCTGGCTGGCCTTGGCTTTGTGCACATTGAAGCCGACCATGTTATCTATGGGCTCACGCAAGAGGCAAGCCAAGTCATCATTTTGCTCTATGTTGATGATCTGCTCATTGCATCTGACTCAAAGTCTCTTTTGGACGGTGTGCAACAGTCCCTTGCCTACCTTGGCTTTCAGGTGAAGCTCGACCGGCAACAGCAGACTTTGGAGTTTTCGCAAAGCACGTACATGAGCGACATCGTCAAGCGCTTCAACATGGTAAGAGCACGTAAAGTAGCAACACCACTGGATGTGGGAGTGAAGTTGAGCATGACGCGGACTCCCCACGACAGGCAAGAGAGCAGCCGCATGGAAGCAGTGCCGTACCAAGGAGCAGTTGGGAGCCTTATGTACGCAGCAGTCGGTACGAGCCTTGATATCAACCAAGCAGTGGGAGTTCTTAGCAAGTTTTGCGCGAAACCGGGCGTGACGCATAGGGAGGCGGTTAAGCCAGTGTTGCACTACCTACACAGCAGTAGCAACCTTTGCCTCTCCTTCAACGGAAACAACAGCCCCATCCTCATCAGCTACAGTGACGCAGATAAGGGAGTCGACCTGGACAGAAGGAGGTCGACCAGTGGGCTCATGTTTGTGCTCGGGGGAGTTGCAATCAGCTGGAGGAGCAAGAAGCAAGAGTGAGTTGCCCTCTCCTCCACCGAAGCATAGTACATCGCCCAGAGTGAAGCAACAAAGGAAGTTGTGTGGCTGCGTAAAGTTCTCGCAAGCCTTGGACATCAACAGACCACAACCACCACAATCTACTGTGACAACATGAGCGCCATTGCTCTGACAAAGAATGCTGAATTTCACGCCCGCACCAAGCACATTGACCTGCGATACCACTTCATCTGCGAGCTCGTGGCAAAGCACATGGTGCAGATCAAGTTCTGCCCTTTAAGTATGATGCTAGCAGACTTTTTGACCAAGCTGCTGGCAGCGCACCGCTTTCAGCAGCTGAGGGTACAGTGAGGACTTGTGTGATTTTTATTCTCGCAAAGTGGGAGAATGATGTATATGAGAGTGCCAGAAAGAGACAAAAATAGGTTGCTTGATAAAAATCATCTGGCATAACAGTTGCTTAGAGGATGTTTCATAGGTTCCAACACACATTACGGAACTTGATTTGGAGTCCGTTTGAGTGAGATATGGATTTCCAGAGTTTGGAGATCATGGGTCGGGTTCAAGTGACGACCTGAGCACTTTGCGCTCAAAAGGCGGCATGATCATTGGCCGGGACAGTTGAGAGCGGTCTTCAAGGAGAAAAGGCAACCGCCTTTTCTCCTCGCTGGAGGACCCCCAAGAGACTTCAAGGAAGGTGCAGACAACAATTGTTGGTCGTCCAAATGGTGTGAGACATAATTCTCTTGTGTGACAAGGTGATTGCTGCTCATCCCGCTAGGCCAAGAGAGTGTGCTAGAGGGTAGACTTTGACAGAGTGTATCTCAGTGCTCCTTAGGCCGAATGAGGCATGTAAGGGCTTGTTAGAAAGCTGTGACAATGCACTTCCTCTCTCAAGAGGTGATTCAGACACTCACGTTCTCTGAGAACCTACATTTGCTTCCGTAATTTCTGTCTGTGTAACCTGCAACACCCTCTCACAAACGGTTGGTCCCGCCTAGTTGGCTCTTAGTGATCCTTATGACCTCCCTGCGGGCTGCCCTAGTTTCCATCATTAACATCCAAATTCATGTCAATGTCCATATCCACATCCATATGAATATCCGCATACATATCCATATCCATAACTAGTTATGTATCTATATATTTCTATCTTCATCTATTTTTGTATCATTTTTCTACATCTTTACCTTAATCTATACCTTTAATTAAAAATATGTTTATATTCATGTTTGTATCTCATAAAATGTTTTCATGATTTTACTTGTTTCCTCTCATGAACTTCATGAGTATTTTTTTATGTTTTTTCAAAGCTTTGAATCTTTTGAACACATAAAAAAATGAATAATGGCATATGTTTGAGAGAATAATACATAAGTTCAAGGGTATGTTTCGTTGATAAATTTAATGTAATTAATTAAAAAAAGAGTTTGGTAACTTCTCTACGCTTTTTACCACTATATCAGACTTCTTAAGTCATGAAGTGTAGTATGAGACTTTAACAAATTGTGCTTCATGTTACATCACATTGAGTTTCAAAAAATGTCTCAAAAGTAATGTCTATCTCCCCCCTTCCTTTGTGCATTATTCAAGACGATAGTTTCTGGGTATTGGGTGACAACCTGCATGTCTGTATACAAGAAACGATTTCACGTATCAACGGTTAGCCCGGTGCACACACAACGCTTTCAATACTTCTGGAAAAGTGACAATTGTGGCTGCACGCACTCAGGAAAGGACACCGCGCAGTGGAAAAACGACAGTGGAGGAACCCTTAAGGCTCCTCCGGCTTACCACTCTATCGAATGCCGTCACACGAATGCGCGTGGCCCTGTCTGCATGAGCTCCACATAGATAAAACTGTCTTGGGCCGAGACATGAGCAAGTAACCTTGCTGTAAAGCAATTATAACTCACATGATTATGGAAAGCGCGAAGCAGCATCGTAAGAAAAATTGTTTTCCGAAAAGAGGATATCTCCCGCGTTCTGTACAAAAGAGAGATACAGACTTTGTTCAGCTAAAAAAATGCTTTTTTTTGCGAAAACAAAATAGGTATGCTCTTATTGGCTTGGACAATTGGCGGAGGCTGATTTTGTTTCCTTCGAACAAAGTCAGGTTCCTCACTTTGTTTGTGACGAAAGTAGTATATGCATATTGTTCCTATTCGTCGGCGACCAGAAATTGCCACGTGGCAAGACATCAAATTGCCACGCTGGATAGCCTTTGAAACCCAGTTCACCGAAATCGGTTTGAAGTGGTTGTGACGAAAAACTATAAAGGAAAGTGCGCGGTTTGAAAGAAGTTCGGCGGGGGGTTCTAGTTGTGACCTCCTGAGCCACCAACTCTCCGCGAAATTTCATGGAGAGTTGGTGGCTGGGGAGGTGTACAACTATGAACAGTACCCCAAACTCCTTGGGCCGCACATTCAGATGAGTGGGGACCCGGGGAGGAACGTACATTGGATGCCGAGCGCCACTCTTGATGATGCGCTCACCCATCGTGCGAACCTGATGACAGTTGTGCCATAAACAACGAGCGGCGTGCGTTCCACAATTGTTTCTCACACCGGTAAGGTAGAAGCGAGACCATTTATTCCTAATCTATGTCGATCACACGCAACGGAAGAAACGAGACCTCCTAGTGTCGTCTCAAATCTGCTGTTCGATGTGACCATCCGACGTGCGACAGAGGACATTGGCTATAAAGGCGTGTCTTGTTTTTGAATATTCAAATTTAAAAATGGCTTGTAAAGGGAGAATGCGCGCAAAACAAGAAAATCTTTTGGATGAATCCTCTCGTTCCATCACGCTTACAATGTTAGAAAAATGAAGAAAATGCAATGAAAAAACGAGGTACAAGATCGTGCAAAACATAAACGAAAGCTTTTTTGTCACTAAAGAAGATCCGTTCTGACCTACAATAGGACAAAACAAAAGGATATCCTGTAAAATCAACTGCTCACAGACAGCTCGCGCTGCAACAAGATCTTTCTTGAAAGCCGTGCTTCTAGGAACGCTCCCTGATGGGAGTGGAATTATGACAATGGATGGCGGGGTTTGACACATACGCCCGCCGCGACATAACATGAGAGATTAAGGTCATTTTGTTCGCTGGGCCAAGTTTTCTTAGGCCTCTCCGCAGACTAGCCACGACTGAGAGTCGAGATCTGCGCTGACCAAAAACCGTCAGGGCTTTCCAAGAAAAGCCATGGTAGATGCCAAGCATCAGTCTCCTCAAATCTGTAGCCACAGCCCGACGTTCAAAGACATCTTCTGTCAAGTTCAGTATTCTACACTTCAAATTGAACTTTCATACACGAAAAATCAGCTAAATCACCTAGTTTGCAACAACACGCTAGCTGAAAATCCAAAATTCAAACTTGAGCGTACGCAAAAAAGCACATAGTTTGTAAAGACCTCACACGGAAACGAAAAACCATTTATCATACAGATTATCATAGGTGATGGTGAAAGGCATCATTTTTAGGTGATGGAATCCATAACTTACATACATGACTCAATGGTTCCACGGGAATGAGTCTAATGTTTGTAGAAACTTAGTATGGATTTTTCTCATAAATTTAAGGCATCTCATTAGAAACTTTTATTGTCATAAACTAAAAAGGTCTCAAATATTATCAAAGCATCCAATTCAGGAAGAAATAAAAATTGATGTTTAGTATATGGAATGAATACAACGTTTGAGTTCAAATCCTGGTTATACTTCATGATTAACATTAAATGGAATGTTGGAAAGTACGTTTAAAAAGGTGTACTGAATTGAATTTGTCATTTATAGAATTGAAATAGGATGGTTAATGAATATCGAATTCAAATAAAAACCAAAATGAACGTAATTTCTAACTTAATGTTCTTCTTGCATGGTTCATCTCATGTTCAGTTGATAACATCGAATATGGCTTACAAAACCTCCCACCCTAGGTACTGAAACTTGCCAAGCAGGTAACATGTTTTACCAGACAATTCCATTTGCAATGGCTCCAAAGCTAAAAACGGGCATGTTGCAACTTCAATGGGCTACGCAAACACCAAAAACGACCATTCATTTTTAACCACAGACCCAAGATGAAACAGGCCGCATGTGAAAGAAGGCATCATTACCCTCTCGATTTATTCTAGCTTGAAACTGAGTCTAATCATGGCCAAACATAGAAGAGGTTGACAGTTTATGGCCAATATGGATAACAAAATTCAATCGCAACTAGTTTGTAAAAGATGCAATAAAACATGGCCAGGTGACAAAATGATTTAGTATAGTTTTTCAACATGCCAAAACCTATATAGTGAAATATTTAATGCTGATTTTCTTGCTTTTCACATATTCAATTCTAGTGGTCATTAGGTGCTTGTGGTTTTTCCTAGGCTTACCTCCTGTGTTGCTTTCCTTTCAAAACATATGTCTCCTTATGCTATGCAATTAAGAGGAAATTTTGACTCTTGGTTGAATGGCTTCACATGTGCCTTGCATGGCTCACCATGCCATGTGGCAAACCACGCAAGGGTTGTGGAGCGACTTGATAGGCGTCAAGAACCGAAGTCGCTATCGCTCACTTTTCTTCACAACTTTTGCAATTGCAATCCCCTTGATCCGCTCTTACTCTCTCCCATGTTTTTCCCACTATGTTTTTCCAAGGCATAGAACATGAGAGTTATGCGATAGTTGTGCAACTCATTTTTCTCCAAAAAGTCTTTTCTTTTTTTACTCTAGTTGGTCAGTTCATCGAAACTTTACATCGACATGATGCAATCTACATGTTTTTTCCTATGTACCTTGCATCATTGTGAGGCTTGGTCTCTGGGTACAATTCATGCCATTCGATCAATCGTTTATGTGGGTAGGGACGTCACATCTTGTGCAATGCACACGTTTTGAACCCATAATTTAACCGAAGAAGCAAGACAAGCCAACAATGTAGGCGAACAAAGACAAATCAACCAAAACACATACAAAAATGTTAGCGTAGATTAGCGCAATTCAACTGACAAGGATGTAGAAAGCATTGAGTCAAGGACCCCGCACCGGTACGTACATAAATGGTGGCATGAGAATATGCAAAGAATAAAGTTTCTGTACACATGAGGGCAAATCTTTAGGCTGAGAAAAGGACAGGTGAGGTTAAATGTAAGTTTTAGCATGAATAGAGTTCCTACATAGAGAAATGGTCTTGGGTATTCAAAAAAGTACATAAATGAATTCTGAACAATGCGTGTGTATGGATATTAGGAGCCCAAACCTTAACGACACTCACAATTCTTGGATGTTAAAACAATTGTACTTAACGATTCCAAGGTATTTTGAAGGTATCAGGCAAGAATAATGTGACTCAACATGAGAGGCAAAGAACGAAAATTTAGCTAATAGATGGCATGGTCCTTAAGGTGAGGTACAGGGTCGCGCTATTTATGTGATAAGAAAATGATGACATTGATGCGTGATAAGCTTTGATAGCCTAAATTGTGTGAGCTTATCCTCCACTATGTTTCCGTTCCTAAGGAACACACCATTAGATACTTTTGAAGGGAAAAATTGATCGGCCTCAAAAGGAAGAATGTTTACTGAAATCAACAACAAAAAATTGGAAATGCATCGTGCATCACATGCTGCAATGATGTGGAACTGAAAGCATTCGTAGTCATTGCTAAATATATCAGTCATTCACCTTAACTAGAACGACATAAAATGCTTCTGTATTTCCACAAAAGGACTAAACCGTAAAACAGAATTCAAAAAGAAGGTTTTACATGACTTTAAAAATGCGCAAACAAAGATCACATTATCACACATAATCATGAAATTACAAAATGCTAGAGGTTAAAGGATGGATTTTCTACATCATTGCATATTGTAAAACTTAAAATCTCTTTTTTGCTTCAATTTTAATGCATAGAAGTCACTTTAAACATGTGCATATGCAAATAGAGAGAATAATATACATGTTTATTTCAGAAGAGATATATACATATATATATCTATATGATATACATATTTCCAGCTTTAGATATGGATGTTCATATAGACATGAATTTAGATATTGATATGTTTGTAGATAGAAAAATAATATGAAAGTTGAAGATGTAACTAAACATATATATAACGAAATGTAGATATAGATGTACATAAGGGATAACATGGATATGTGTGTAAGCTGGTAACTCTTGGTCATTCATTAGCCACTTGGATAACATACATACGATTCTACCATTCCTACAATTGAGAAATGGAACGAGAGACAAAGATACAACATGACATTGAATAGAAATTTCAATAAATGTAAAATCGATTTGTATATTTTTTGGTATGATGAGTTAGGTGCAAGTATTTTTGTACTCTTCGTGATTTTATTGTGTACAAGCGGGTGTTCATAGCGTTTTCCCGCTCTTTTCCTTGCTCACTCACTTGCTTGTTAATGAATGATATTTTGATCAGTTTCTTGATATGTAGACTCCCCCAAAACCATAACACAGTCAAAGAAATCAGTACGTTTGTCCCTTCTAATGTTTTCCACACAAAAGCCATATCAATTATCTATATCTATATCTATATAATTGTCCATGTCCAAATATTTATCAACATAATCATGTAAATCATTTTTCATATCTATATCTATATCTATGTCTATATCTATATCTATATCTATATCTATATCTACATCTACATCTATATCTATATCTATATCCATATCTATATCTATATCTATATCTATATCTATATCTATATCTATATCTATACCTATATCTATATCTATATCTATATCTATAT
>SZWC01010814.1:17822-33557 GCA_023375785.1 Penium margaritaceum
CTCCTCCTCCTGCTCCTCCTCCTCCTCCTCCTCCTTCCTCCTCCTCTGTCTCTGCTTTTCTTCCTTCACGTTTCAGGTGTGGTTCCACCGTTTGTCTCCTGCGTTGCCAGAGACGCCCACAGTGTGCGACGGCACAGGGGAGGACGACGACTGCAGCCGGTGAGAAGAATGACATGATGATGTTCTTGTCATCATTGTTCCTTCTCAAGTTTCTGACGGACCCAATGCACTGCGCTCTCCCACAGCTGATGGTGGGCGGCTTCAGCAGAGCCATGGCCGTCCAGTTTCGACGACGATGTGGGTGGAGGAAGAAGATATCTGCATCCTCCCCACCATGTGCAATAAAAAATTCTTTTTGGAAAAGAAAAAGAAAAAAAGATATCTGCAGGGAGTGGGAGCGAGTGACCGACCTCTTCATCTCAGACCTCTCCATTCATCCATGTCATCGCTGCCATCCCCTCATCCCATGCTCATCCGATGGCAGCTGCCGACTGCTAAAAGAGCAACAGTTACCTCCATGAGTGCTTGTCGGCAGTGCCCCGTCTTGAAGGAGCTGTGTTTGCCTTAGGGTGAGTGTGGATAGGCCAGGATAGAGCCTGACGGTCGCGGTGCTCTATGTCTTTGACCGCTACAGACGCCTACTTATCGACGGTTACTCCAACCAACTGCGGTCGACCACTCTGCCAGTGTGAGTCAATGCTGTCCGACTGCGACTACGACGTACCATGTCCCAGTCTTGTGCCAGGCTGTATGGGGGCATATCCAAACTCACCCTCGGTGCGCGCCATTTTTTTTTTTTATTTTTTTTTTTTTTCCTCCTGAAGTTACTTTTTACTAGAAATGATGAAGAACGCCGCCCCTGACCGGCACATCTACGGGGTATAATAGGGGCCGCCACCAACGGCACATGAACAGTGGTAAGTAAAAAACGAGAAGCAGCTAAGCAGCTAAGTACCGGCAAAGACCGGTTCAAAGGCACAAAGATCTGACAGAGTGAGGGCACAAGGCAAACCCAGCCCGTGTGCCAGTGGAAGAACATCCTCCTCAGGCCGGGGGTCTGCAGCTGCGCAGTGAACCACGCCATGGAAGCGTATCGCGGCACACTGGCTGCGAATGCCCGCGATGGAGACCCGCTGGGCAAGGGCANCCCCTGTCTTCTTTGCAGCTCGATCAAAGCTCCTAGCATCAGTGACCACTTATGTTATATGGGGGTCTCGCTGCGCTCGTCGCCAACACTTTGTGCCCACGAGTGTGGTGACGGCCCCTTTGCGGCGTCTTGACAAGCGGGCTCCTTCGGCAGCATGCGTGTTTTTTGCAGCATCCTGCGGGGAACAGCTGTGCCAGTGGATGGCAGCTGCTGGTGAAGCTACTGCAGTATCAGTGGCGATCAACCGACACGGGTGCTTGAGCTGCTGCCCTGGCTCATCTTCAATAAGCCGGAGATTCCATCTCGTGCAAGAGCCGCTGCTCTTAGCGCTTGACCTGGATCACAGTCCAATGAGTTTTGACATTTGAAGGAGCTTCCCTGGAGCTCCATGCATGCTTGGTCGCATGTGTACAGTCCGCTCAGGCAATCATGCCCGATGCAGTAAGTCAGTGGCTGGTTAAGTGGTACAGAGCGTTGACTGCAAAGCTCTACTGCGGGTTGTTGAGAAGCGTGTTCTCAAGCACTCATGCAACCACGACAAACGTCTCCACTGCCAATGGCTGTCTGCAGCCGCTCCAGCTGCGCCGCCGCTGCGGCTGTTGCGGCAGATGCGAGAAGAAGCTGCGGTTCAGCAGCAGAGCGTAATGAACACACCTTACATTCGCATGGAGACTTGGTCAGTTGCCTTGGCGTCCTTGTCCTAACACATCATTGAACCATGTAGAAACTCTAGTCTCTCTCTCACTGAACCATGAGGGTTGTGGACCAGGCTTGAATGTCCCAGATCGGGTAACTTTGGACAAGTGCCCATGCAGAGCAAAACCCAGATCGAAGGATGTATTTCGGGATTGGGTTTCATTGAAGTTTGTATAAAGACTCGGTCTGAGTGTAAGCAGAAAACTTGTGATGTTGAAAAGGGCGATTTTGCTTGATAGGGAATGAGCGATGACCCCTTTTTCTTTTCTTTTCGTCCACGCGGATAACCCCTCTTACAATGTAGGGCTAAACATTTTGAGCGGGAGGAGCCCATAAAACATAGGAAACCCTAGATTGTAACAATGGATTTGCGCGTCGAGTGGGGTGTCGTCCCGCAATTGCGATCTTGTTGTAGTCAACTGAGTGGGGCCATGAAACTGTAGAAACCACATGCTAACAATCCAAAAGCAAGCAAAGGGTCGCCCACAAGAAGCGCCATGACAATGGGAGAGGCTGGGATTCGTTGCTCAGGAAGTTAGACGCGAAAGAGCGAGAGCGTGGCGTATCAAGGAGCGAGAGCCAGTGAGCGTGGTGCCGACTGTGAAAGAGACATGCTGACGCCACACCGCCACCCTGTTGAAGTTCGTTGGCCACTCACATCTCTATGCACTCTTGTCTCCCACTCCATGCACACACATGTACAGATTGAAAGACAATGGTTGCACCTGCGGAGACGTCATGTGAGCCCACCATGAATGGAGCCTCTGGCGTCTTGAAGCGGCTGCTTGACCCAGAAGTGTCCTTTGGCACATGCATGGCCATTGCATGACTTGAAGCGGCTGCTCTGATACCATGAGAAATTGCTAGGAAGCTTCCAAACCGTGTTGCTTCTGATGTGGCGACACTGTCCAGTCAGCTAGCGCACTAACAAGCAAGCAGGTGCAAGAAACTACAAGGATCACGCTAGGGAGACGCGCAAAGTCTGACAAGCTCCAATAGCTTAGTAATGCAGGACGGAATGCAGCACGTGTTCCTGCTTGGTGGCACCGCTGTGTCGTGGCGCAGTGGCAAGCAGGGTTGTATCGCACGTAGCTCATCAGAGGCTGAGTATGTTGCTCTGGGGGCTGGGGCTGCTGAGGCGGTGTGGCTTCAGCGTCTATTTTGTGGGTTGCGTCAGTCTGTGCCTTGCATCGTTCTGCGCTGTGACAACCAGAGTGCTCTTGCCATTGCAGAGAACTCTGGTGTGTTTCATGCACGCACGAAGCAGATTGATGTTGAGCAGCGAGACACCTCTCGCTGAGCTGCGCCGCAGAGACACAGCACAGGCAGCAGCAGTGAGAGTCATCGTCGCCGCCACATACTGGGACGCCTCGTAGCCGACGTTAGCAGCAGCGACGTCACCACGCAATCGCCACCACGATAGCAAGTGGAGATGCGACAGTGACGAGATCCAGCAGCCAAGCCGGCCAACAAGAACAGCACCGGGTGGCAGCAGCAGCCGTGTCTGGTTGCCAGCCTGTACACAAAAAAAAAAGGAGTAGCCGCTCGCAGCAGCAGCTTGCGACGACGGCTGCGAGCAGTGGCAACGCAAAACGACGGCAGCAGCTTGCAGCTGCAACGACATCAGCAGCCGCGAGCAGCACCAGCAGCGCAGCAGCAGCAGCTGCAGTAGCAACATTGTAGTAGCGGCAGCGGCAACAACAGCGCAGCAGCAAATCCGCCGCAGCAGCAGATCCGCCGTAGCAGCAGATCCCCCGCAGCAACAGCGACGAGCTTGCGCAGCACTGCTGCTGCACAATAGTGCTGCGTAGCTGCGTAGAAGCTGTGCATCACTGCACAGGCCTGCGTGGCACTGCGCAGGCTTGCGCAACTCCTACACTGTAGTGCTGCACAGCTGCGTAGAAGCTGCGTAGCACTGCGTAGGCTTGCGTGGCACTGCGCAGGCCTGCGCAGCTCCTGCGCAGCCGCGAGCAGGGGGTGACGAGGTCACCCCCACCGGTCACGCGGGGCTCGAGTGACCTTAAAAAACAATCGCTGGCGTAGAAAACGCTAGCGAAAACAACGCTAGCGTTTTTTCCGCTAGCGTAAAAACGCTGACGTCATCATAGACTTTGCTGACGTCAGCAGTTTTGGGGTCAAAACGTCAACGTTTTTAGACGTTTCAACTCCTGGAGAAACGCTTTCAGGTTCTTGTTTGGAGTATTTTTTACGTTCAGCCCCATACTGAGCATTGCGATGGCGCCGGTTCGTGACAAGGACAAAGGACTCGTTGACCCCTCTTCGTCCTCTTCGGGCGTTATGAGTCCGCGGTCGCAGTCCCGCATGATCGACGAGCTTCGTCGGTCGTAGGACGAGATGCGCCGGCAGCAGCAGAGGCAGTTCAACGCGTTGTAGGAGATCACGGAGTTACTACGGGGTCGTTCGATAGCTTCACAGTAGCCACCTGGAGGATCTACTGGAGCTACACCATCTGCTCAGCAGTCTACACCCTACAAAGCGCCGCGACCTCGGCATCACTCATCACAGGTGGACACCTGGGATGAGGAGATTGAGGATGACTCACACGAGCACGAGATTCGTGTGCTTGAGGAGCGCATCCGTGAGTTACGTTTGGGATCACAGCCTCCCACTCCGCCACCTTCTCGCCGTCAGGATCAGTCATGTCGTTCAGCAGTGTTCACCTTTGGTGGCGTTTCTCTCACTGGTGGGCTCCCCATACCCCGTCCACTGTGTCCCGATCCTGAGGTCGCCCTCCCCACGGAGCGGCGACCGAAGGACTTTGAGACACCTCCCACCAGTTACGATAGTGACGCGGGCTTCGATTGTTGGGAGACCTTGTTTCAGGTGTGGGCCGATTCTGAGGGTGTCTGGCCCTACTACCACAGCCAGTACCAGACCCGCGACGCTCACCAAGTCCACACAGCGGCGAGAGCGATGCAGGGTCTCCTCTACGCCATGCCACGGGAGACTGTGGTCGTCTTCCGACCCTTTCTCGATGAGGCCGGGACCGGGACTGGAGCAGATCCGCGTCAGGGTTGGGAGCTGGCCCTGGCACTTCTCGCTGCGGAGACCCATGCCACGAGGGCGGCCCGACTACGTGAGTTTCACTCCCTCCGTCAGGGTCCCACTGAGCTTGCAGCTGACTACTGGAGGCGCGTGATGCGCCTTTACACGCGCCTTGGGACTGGTGGCGGGACGCAGTTGTGGGCACTCGACACCATCATGATGGGGGCTCATTTGGACCACGTGAAGCTCTTTACGGGCTTCGATCGTGTGGCTCTCTCTGAGTTGTCAGAGTCACTAGAGCTTCTTCCTTGGGCCCATCGCTACTTCATCTAAGCCACATCGGCTCATGAGGCTGCCATCGCCCATCAGCAAAGTCCACTTGCTACAGCAGTGACTGCGACCCCTCCTACGCCTCTGTCCCTACTCACCAGTCCCACCTCCACAGCTTCCTCCTCCTCCTCCTCTACCCCAAGCAGCCACACTCAGGGCGTTGCAGCGGCCGCACAGGGGAAGAAGGGGAAGAAGCGACGTGGGAAGGGATAGCAGCAGCAGTAGCAGCAACCGACGAGTAGTGGAAGTGGACGTTCTGTCCACTACTACAACTGAGGAGGCGCTCACCGCTACACGGAGTGTGAGCAGCCCCTTGATTGGACTCGGATCATGCACGGCCTTCAGGCAGCGCACACGCAGCGGATTTCTTCGAGAGACACATGGACTGGGCGCGTCGCGACCACGAGGGCAGCAGGCACATCTGTTTCATCAGGCGGCAGCGGTGATGTGGACCCTCGGGATCGCACAATCGCGGAGCTTCGTCAGCTACTGGCGCTTCGTACTCAGGGAGGTGCGAGTATGTTGTCATAGCCGAGTGGTCCCGACACAGTTTGTCGTACTGCGTCTGTTGCTTGTGATGATGCTTGTGGTGGAGCTATGTTGGCTTGCGATGAGGATGGACCTGACAGTACTGACTGGCTCGATGAGTCACAGATCCGTGTTGTTAGTCATTGTCCCGAGTCCTCTGCTGAGCGTCCTGCACAGGCAAAGTGTTCTGTGGCACGTTGCTCAGTGTCGACGACTGGTCGTGAGCCGGGTGGCACCTGGATTATTGACTCTGGGGCCACCCATCACATGACCTGTCGTCGTAGTGACTTCGTTGTGCTCGGTCCCGTTGCCAGCTCGCCCTCGCATTGTTGAGTCTCGAGATGCTCTCTTCTTTAAGGCTCTCACCTACTGCGACTTGTCCAACATTCTGTCGCTGGCCGCCGACCACGTGCCTACTTGTGTGGCCTCTCGGCGGATGGGGGAGTCTAGTCCTGCGGATGGGTCCGGCCGGGCCTCCTCACCTCTGGTCCGGTCTCCGGCTGCTGACAATCCGGCCATCGTGGCTGTGGGTGCACTAGCCTCATCAGTACCCTCTGGCACACTTGATCCCGTGCTGGTGTCAGACCTCTCTGGTGTACCCAATCTCGTGCCTGTGCTGGTCCCCTGTGCCACATCTGATCCCGTACGAGCGTCAGTCCCCTCTGGCACACCTGATCCCGTGCCGGTGTCAGACCCATCTGGCACACCCGATCTCGTACCAGTGTCGGTCCCCTCTGGCACACCCGATCTCGTACCAGTATCGGTCCCCTATGGCACACCTGATCTCGTACCAGTGTCAGTCCCCTCCATCACACCCACTCTCGTGCATGCACCCATGTCCCCTACGGCTCTGGATCAGCAGCCTCTCCCACAGCCTGAGGTGAGCGCTGCATCGGGCTACTCCCGCGAGCCCGGTGGTCGCCTTCGACCATTGGCCTCTAGGGCTAAGCGGACTGTTGACTCTGCGCCCAGACGCCCGACTCGTAGTGTCAAGAGTGGCAAGCCTAGCACGAAGGCCCTTGGCTTGAGTGTCCAGGCAGACTACACTGAGGTGCACCCATCATGTCCTGTTGGCCACAAGTTGGTCTCTCGAGAGCTCTCGAAAGGCCTTGTACGGCCTAAAACAGTCACCTAGGCCTGGAACTTGGAGATCACTGGTACACTGACACGTGCCAAGAACATACAGAGTGATGCTAACCCGTCCCTCTTTCTCAGACGGACAGCTGAGAGCTTCACTGCCATCCTGGTCTATGTGGACGACCTCCTGATTGCGTCTCCTTCTATGGAGGCCGTGAAGGAGGCCAAGGCAGTTCTCTAGGCTGCCTACAGGATGAAGGACCTTGGTCTTGTAGCTGTGTTTCTTTGGATGGAGATCGTGTGTGATCGTCAGCGACGGACACTATTGTTGCATCAGGCACGTTACGCCCATGTTGGGGGGGAGCGGTTTGCTGACCTTCTAGGTGCAGTTCCTATTGCCTCCACCCCCATCACACCTGACGAGCAGGATGCTCTAAAGGTGGATGATCCCGCAGACCTGGGGGAGACAATGGACGTGACCTTGTACTTACGCCTGATTGGCTCCTTGATGTACTTGGCCACTACCACACGACCTGACATTGCCTTTGCCGTCAGCCTCCTTACACAGTTTTCACAGTGTCCTCGGGCGAGAGCCCTTCATGCGGCAGTGCGAGTGGTGCGGTACGTGGTGTCCACACCGTACCTCGGACTCTGCTTTCGACGGCAGTGATCGGTGGTAGTCGACGGCTACACAGACATTGACTGGGCGTGGAGTCCTGATGGGCGCAGTCGGACAGGCTACGTGTTCATGCTTAGTGGCACCGTTGTGTCGTGGCGCAGTGGCAAGCAGGGTTGTATCGCACGTAGCTCATCAGAGGTTAAGTATGTTGCTCTGGGGGCTCGGGCTGCTGAGGCGGTGTGGCTTCAGCGTCTATTTCGTGAGTTGCGTCAGTCTGTGCCTTGCATCATTCTGCGCTGTGACAACGAGAGTGCTCTTGCCATTGCAGAGAACTCTAGTGCGTTTCATGCACGCACGAAGCACATTACTGTTGAGCATCACTTTGTGCGTGATCTTGTGGAGCGAAAGGTGATCACCATCATCTGGGCCGGCACGGACATGCAGCGGGCTGACTTCTTGACCAAGGCACTTGCGCGTGGAAAGTTCATGGTGGCCATTCGTTTTGTCGGGCTACGCCCCTTACCTGAGAGTGGCTGAGAGTGGGGTGTGTGAGCATGGACTGTTGAGCATCTTGTTGTGCACCTGTGTCCGTTCTGCACGTGTATGGACATGCGTACCATTAGGTCATGGGGAAGTGTTGTAATGTGAGTTATTTCCGTCCATTTATACAACTTACTATGACCACTCGGTCGTGACCATGCTCATGCAGAT
Organism: Penium margaritaceum; assembly: GCA_023375785.1. Classification (NCBI taxonomy): domain Eukaryota; kingdom Viridiplantae; phylum Streptophyta; class Zygnematophyceae; order Desmidiales; family Peniaceae; genus Penium; species Penium margaritaceum. Next base: position 25,937 of record SZWC01010814.1, read on the forward strand.
CCCTGATGCGGGCCCAGCTGGCGCCGGAGCACTGACGGTTGGTGGATCCATCCACCAGCATCTGCCAGACGACTGCCACGACGTCCCGAGTGCTTGCTTGGGTGCTCCGCAGTTGTTCTGCAGACGCTAGAGTTTTCTCGGTGGACTGGCTCTCGAGCCCGATTTGCATGTTTTGCATTGTCCTTCTACCGATCAATGCCGGACTTGTGCGTGTGACCAGCTGTAGCGTCCAGCTAGAGATTCTGCATCTCTAGGTTCAGACGGTTTTGCGTTTGGATGCCTGTATGCAGAGTTGCGGCCAAAACTGTGGTTTTGAGCCGGTTTTAGGACAAACTGACACTGCCGCGTGCGTCACCCGCCGTGTGCCGCGACAGGTATTTATGCTGTGTGCTTGTCAGTTGTCAACTCTCTCTGTATTACTAAGCTATTGGAGCTTGCGACACTTTGTGCGTCTCCCTAGCCTGATCCTTGCTGTTTCTTGCACCTGCTTGCTTGCTAGAGCGCTAGCTGACTCGACAGTGTCGCCACATCAACAGTAGCAAGGTTAGGAAGCTTCCTAGCAATTTCTCATCTTTGTTGCGGTAGATGCTTGGGTTTGTACGTTCTCACTGCCGTGCCCTGCATTATGCTTGCTTGATTCTGAGTGCTTTGGGGGAGTTGCATATTTCCCGGGTGCTAATGCTTAGGGGGCCACTGTGCCGGTCTTGGCCATGCACCGGTGAGTAGCCACCCTCGGTTTTGTACCAAGTGGTCGGGCTCGACCCTCAAGTGGCGGCACGTGCCCACTCGAGCGTGTTGCTCGGTGCGAGTGTGTACTCACCGGTGTCTAACTCTCTCGCTCCCCCTTACTCTAACTGTCTTGGTGTAACTTGAGTTCTGAGGCAAGCATTTTACCGCATCCATGGCGTGCCTTGTGCTCTACTGTGTTCACCCGCCCCGTCACATGCAACCCATCTAGGGAGCTAACGGGTAACTTCACACCCGGGGGTCGAGGCCTACTTCTCTGCATAAAGGCGAGGGCGGCTACTCACCATGACACTGGGCGAGCCTGGTTGGGTGGCTCCTTAAGGATCAGCACCCGGCTAGCTACAACTATTCCATTCTCCACAACCACAACAGATCTAGAGATGGCCTTGGCATCCTAAATTGTATGAGGCCTAGAGCTCCAGTGACCAAGTGTACATCAAGGAGGAAATACATCACGAGGCTGTGAACCACTACTGGGGGACTGCGACTGCGGATGGAGCGCACGATTTCCTTCTCATAAATCTTCATCTTATAGCAAGAGCTTCAGCGCAGTTACACACTTAGTATCCTGTACACTATGTAGTAGGAAGAAGCATGTGAAGCAAGACAGGGGGCATCACAGGTGTGGTGGTTTACAACTCAATCACTAACATTAACACTCTCCAAGGACATGCAGTCAAAGCCAACACGTGTTAATACAAGCCAATATCAGTTGGGATAGGAACAAGGAGACAGTGATCGACCTGGATCATGGGGACAGACCAGACCAACAGCCTGAATGCCTAAACTTGAAGAATCTTCTGCAGAACGCCTCAGTGAGAAATTCAGCCCGTTGTGAGCGTGTGTCCATTCAAACGATCTGAACCAAGCCAGCAGAAATACATTTTCAAACAAAGCAATGCTCAACAATAAAGTGTTTTGTGCAATAGTGATGCATGCCATCATTCTCAACGATGACTTTGAGATTGATGAGACAAAGCCAACGCAACTTTCCCGGCAGGGTTTCGTAGAGAATCGCCGACGCCAGGGCTGGGTTAGTCATTGCAGTCACAAGAAACTGCCAAAAAAAAAGTACGAGTCCTTGATTTAGACAAAGAGAAGCTCGATTGGGTGAGTCTTGCAAGTCGAGACCCACCCAGAGGGCCGGCAAGCTTCGCTCGCCGGCGAGGGCAAATCGCCCACGTGCTCCGCAAAAGGGTCGGCTAGCCGCACCCTGTCCTGGACACACAAGTGCAAACCGGTTTGCATGCCTGTCGAGGACTAATCTAGGTTCCAGTCACAGTTTGCAAGTTTGACCTAGAAAGTCGACTAAGGAAAAACGTAGGTCTGATAAGTGGAAATGCTGTGAGGACTCCAGCGAATGTGCCAACTGCTGAGTGATGGAGAGGGGCCATGCCTGCAGGATGGAGGCGAACAATTCGTGCGGGGCGGAAGGGTTGCAAGCCGCCACAGTGCGTCGCCTCCAGTCCCTGCGTCAACATGCCCTGCGCACTCACGACCACCCACAAAGCGAAGTATGTACAATGAGAGATTAGTATGCCCCCTTGGATGGGAGTGTGGCAGGCATTCAAACAAGGTGTTGTAGTTGGATTAGGAGAGAAGAGGAAGGGAGAGCCTTGGTAAGTAATTCTGCCAGCTGAGCCTGACCACTAATGGCACGCACTTTAACAGTCCCCGCCTCCACTGCTTCACAAACAAAGTGATGGTTGACGCTCATGTGCTTTGTGCGTGGATGTAACACACCATCATTCGCTGCAATGCGACGGGCTGCTTGGCAGTGCGCCAAGACATAGTAGTCCCCTACACACGAAACACTCATCCACCCTAACTGCGAGCTGCACAATCACGGGCATAATCACTGACACATTACTCATCCAAAGGTGGGTCGGTGGTAGGGGAAAACAATATAACGTGGGCAGCGATGTCCAGCACATGACACAGTAGCTTCAGTAGTGCTTTCTGATGTGTGGTGCATGGTTGCTAGCTGAACTGTGCAAACACATTGACAGCGCAAGCAATGTCAAAACCTGTAGTGGAGGCAATACATGAGACTGCTTGTGATTTGTCTGTATAGTGTGGGGTTTGTATCTGGGCCGTAGTCAGTGGTGCATGCATCCAGTAGGTGTCCATGGACATCAGGGCCCATGGGTGTGTGCTGTTGTGGGGGATGTTGTACGAAGTGCTGAAAGCGTTCAGTGAGGTGAGCAGGAAAACAACCTTTAAGAAGGGTCAAGGTCTGTGCTGTGCGGTCACGCGTGATGGTCAGCCTAGAAATCTTTTTGCGTCACATAGGTCTGCCATTTTTTGTGTGTTGTGAGCAGTTCTTTGGCCTATTCAATGAGCGTGAAGGAGGAAGACAAGATCAACAGGTCATCCACATATAACAACAACGTAATAGGCATACCACTACCACAACGAAGAAACGAGGAAGGGTCGCAAATACTTTGTGTGAACCCACCACTCTCCAAAGTGCGGCAGATCTCATTGTTCAAGTACTTCGGCACTTGTTTTAGGCCGTACATGGCTTTCAGCAACAACCACACCCTGTCTATTCCATCCTCAGAACCCTCTCGCTTTCTTGCATGCTGTTATTCTTCCAGTGGTCCATTCAATAAGGCATTTTTTACATCCATCTGTTGAATGTCCCAATCCTCGCGTGCGGCTACTGCCAGCAAGGCATGGCTGGTCCCATGCTTTCCCACAGGTGTATAAGTGTCTGTGAAGTCCTGTCCAGGGATTTGGTGAAAACCGGTGTGTGTGTGTGTGTGTGTGTGTGCGTGTGTGTGTGTGTGTGTGTGTGTGTGCGTGTGTGTGTGTGTGTGTGTGTGTGTGCGTGTGTGTGTGTGTGTGTGTGTGTGTGCGTGTGTGTGTGTGTGTGTGTGTGTGTGCGTGTGTGTGTGTGTGTGTGTGTGTGTGCGTGTGTGTGTGTGTGTGTGTGTGTGTGCGTGTGTGTGTGTGTGTGTGTGTGTGTGCGTGTGTGTGTGTGTGTGTGTGTGTGTGCGTGTGTGTGTGTGTGTGTGTGTGTGTGCGTGTGTGTGTGTGTGTGTGTGTGTGTGCGTGTGTGTGTGTGTGTGTGTGTGTGTGCGTGTGTGTGTGTGTGTGTGTGTGTGTGCGTGTGTGTGTGTGTGTGTGTGTGTGTGCGTGTGTGTGTGTGTGTGTGTGTGTGTGCGTGTGTGTGTGTGTGTGTGTGTGTGTGCGTGTGTGTGTGTGTGTGTGTGTGTGTGCGTGTGTGTGTGTGTGTGTGTGTGTGTGCGTGTGTGTGTGTGTGTGTGTGTGTGTGCGTGTGTGTGTGTGTGTGTGTGTGTGTGCGTGTGTGTGTGTGTGTGTGTGTGTGTGCGTGTGTGTGTGTGTGTGTGTGTGTGTGCGTGTGTGTGTGTGTGTGTGTGTGTGTGCGTGTGTGTGTGTGTGTGTGTGTGTGTGTGTGTGTGTGTGTGTGTGTGTGTGTGTGTGTGTGTGTGTGTGTGTGTGTGTGTGTGCGTGTGAGGGGGGAGGGCAAGTGGACGTGCACCGGTGAGCACGCACCCACACCGAGCGTAACGCTTGGGTGGGACAGTGCCGCCACCCGGGGGTCGAGCCCGACCACCCGGATTAAACCGAGGGCGGCTACTCACCAGTGCACGGCCGAAACCGGCATTGTGGCCCCCTAAGGATCAGCACCCGGGAAAAATGCAACTCCCCCAAGACACTTGAAGGCAAGAAGTTTGATGCAAGGCACAGCAGTGATAATGTACAAGCCCAAGCATCTACCGCATCATAGAATCATTGAAAGTCATGCAGTGGCCATGTCCGTGCCAGAAAGCACTCCAGGGTCCATCAGCAGCTTCATGACGCCAGAGGCTCCGGTCAAGGTGGGCCCGCATGACGCCTCCCCAGGTACAGCCATTGTCGTTTAATCTAAACATGTGTGTGCAAAGTGTGGGAGACAAGAGGGCATAGAGCTGTGAGTGGCCAATGAACTTCAACACTCCCCCATGACCCGCAGGCAAGCACCCCACACACATGAAGAGAGCAATAGGAAGAGATGAACAGAAGTACCAGAGACACGTCATGCAAATCAACCTGGGTCATGCGGAAATATGAGACCAACAGAGTGAACAACACATTTTAAGATATTTCGGCTGAGGGCCTTCGTGAAAAAGTAAGCTCTCTAAGATCGTGTATCAACCCAGGCAACATGGACAATGCCAGCAGCAATGCACTCGCAAACAAAGCAATGCTCCATATTGATATGCTTGGTGCGTGAGTGATGCATGCCACTGTTCTTGGCAATGGCCTTTGTGCTTTGGTTGTCATAGCGCATGGTGATGTAACGGATGGGAACACACAACTGTTGCAACAGACAACATAGCCAGACAGCCTCACATGTGCTTGCGCCAAGAGCAACATACTCAGCCTCAGTCGTGCTTCGAGGAACACATCTTTGTTTGCCACTTTTCAAAGAGACTGTAGTGCTCCCAACCATGAAGATGTATCCAATTTGGCTACGTGCGTCAGAGTCATGTGCCTAGTTACTGTCTGTGAAGCCGTCTACCACGATAGAGGACTGTATGCGAAAATAAAGTCCAATACGAGGGGTGGAAAGGGCATAGCGCACTACCCACAGGGCAGCCTCAAGATGGCATTCACCGGGACACTAGGAGAACTAAGAGAAGAATTTCACAATAAATGCAACATCAGCACGTTTGGTGGAAGGAACGTACATGAGAGAGCAAATGACCCGGAGGTACTAGACTCAACGGAGGAGAATTGGGAGCATTGCATTTTGCCACTGGCAAGTTCACGACCATAGGCAGGGCGAAGGCGGAGAAGGCGCTGCATGGTGGCATTGTGGATGTGACAGAGGCGGCGATGTAGGAGATCAACATGGGTGGGAGATAGCGACGGTGCGACGTGAACAAGAGAAAATGCAGCGGAAGACGATGGAAATGTGAGAGGAACATGAAACAGACGATCACAGTGCACGCCACGAAGAACAACACGGCCAGACGAGCAAAGAGAGATGGAGGCCATGCCACGGCTAAACGAGAAGTCCATGCCTTGGTCATCAAGGGTGGTCACAAAGAGAAGGCTGACTTCACGGTTGGGCACGTAAAACATATCGGATAAGTAGGCAGTGCCCCCTGTGTCGATAAATTGGACGACACCAACACCTTTAACAGGGAGAAGTTGGCCAGAGTCAGTGTGCACAGAGGAAACAAACCCAACGGGCCTGAGGGATACAAACAACGACCGACATAAGGTCATGTGATGCGTAGCCCCTGAGTCAATGATCCAAAGACTAGGGGATGCACGGGTGGATGGAAGAACAAGACAGTCAGCAACGGTGCCATAGGAGGAAAGGGGAGAAGGTCCACCAAGATGAGTAGGAAATGTATGAGACTTCCACTGCTCAATCCAGTAACGATCATGAGGTAAGGCCCCTTGGACACCACAAGCAGCACCACAAAGGGTGGCATCACACTCAAAGACAAACAAACTGGACTGGCCACTCACACTCTCACCTCCCTTACAGTGAAGGTGAAGAAGTTCTGCTTGCCGACATTCAAGGGTGCGCTCCTTGTCTCGGTGGTCAGAGGAGCGGTTTGAGGAGCGTTCGGACGAATGGTCGGAGAAGTGACCATCGTCGCGGGCCCAGGGAGGCACTGAGTAGTGAGACGATGAGGGACCATAGTACGGAGGTCCAGGTGGTAGTGGGATCCAACCCCAAGAGCCAGCTAGGCACGATGACGGCTGAAGAGGGACAAGGGTGGGCGAGTGCGCCAAAGCAGAGGAGGAGGATGAGGACGTTGCTACAGTCACCGCTGCAGCGGTGGAGGAGGCGGTCACACTTGTGCAAGCCCAGTGAGCTCACATGGAGGATGCAAAACGAGCATCATCATGGGGCGCTGGGCATTTACGCTCAGAGTGCCTAGTGGCGCCACAGTTCTAGCAGGTGACATCGGCGGTGGCAGGAGAGGCGTTCTTACCGCCATAGCCACCCCAACTTCCTTTACCTCCACGGCCACCCCCATGACCGGAGCCACCACCTCCCCCACGAGAATTTTCCTGAGAGGGATGAGCTGCTGCATGAGAAGAGAGGGAACAGGAAGTGGCAGCTGCATGCGAGGAGGATGAGGAGGCAATGACAGCAGCGAGGGCGGCACAGTGCATGCGCTTGTTCTGCAAGGAGTTCCATCAATCGGTGAGACGCGAGGCAGTAAAGTTGTAGAGAGGAACGATCCCAGGCGCAGAGTCCGCATGGACCGAGGTAGCAGCGAGCCGCTTGAGCTCTACCTGAGAGGCATGAAGATAGAGGTCAGACAGCTAAAGGATGAGACCAACAACAATGGAGAGGCATGCCAAGAGAGGACCTGGCGCCGCCCTGCCAAGGTCACGCAACAAGTGCAGGCTGCGAGTCCAGTACTCATTGTTTGTCTCATCCGCTCACATCTGCAGGGCGTTGAATTGCACAGTGAGTGCACTCAGGGCAACATGTCCATTCACAGTTTTGCGGCGACGAATGAGAGCAATAGCACCAATGGGATCAGTAACTATACCACGCGTGGGATCTGCATTGTACATGCCAATATCATCGAGGAGGCTCTTAGGGCCTGCGTTCATGAGGGCCGGCACAGCACAAGCGGCCTCAACAAGCTGCGGTACGAGTGGCAAAGTGGGAGGGGAGTAGTACTCCCAAACCAGTTCACCCTGGGCCCACGTGCTGAAGCGCGTCTCCCAGGAGATGAAGGTGAGTTTGGAGGTGAAATGGGGTGGTGGCATCTCGAAGTCCCTCTGCATAACTGAGAGAAGAACGCGGGCGAGGGCCACCGCAGAGAGAGCGGGGGAGGAGGAATTGGCGCCATCACCACTGGGAGGAAGAGAAGAGTCAACTGAC
>SZWC01010814.1:38722-51660 GCA_023375785.1 Penium margaritaceum
ACACTCCTCTCCCACATCTCACTTCCTGGAGGTTTCTCTGCCAACATTTTTGTTTAACGCAGTGCTAGTGGCATGACCAAAGCTGTGCCGGCGGTACAGACTTCCTTACACCTGGATTGGGTAGCCAGAAATTCGTCGTTCTCGTACCTGACATAGTCGTCTCAAGACCATTGCATTCTTCTTTTGGTTTTTTTTTTGGGGTTTTGAACACTGTTTTCGTAGCTTGGCCCTTTCCGCCGCGAAATGGCATCTGGGCGTGCAGGAGGGGGTTTGGTGGAGGAAGCGCAGGCCTTGTTAGCCAGCGAGCTTTCCGCCGACCTCTCAGCCTCCCTGCGCGTCGCCCCTGCGGGTGCTTCCACCAGCGGCGGCGGCGGCGGCGGCAGCTGCAGCCGGTGGCGCTTTTTGCGTCTTCAGCTGGGAAGCCCTCAGAATTTTGCGGACGTGTCAAGGGGCAGGAATGACGATGGTGGTGGTGGTGGTGGTGGTGGTGGTGGTGGCGGTGGTGGTGGTGGTGGTGGTGGTGGTGTCCTTGAAATAGATCTGAGCATCCCTGCTTGGTTCAGGAAGGCGTGGCGGTTGGAGCAGCTGCAGCAGCAGCAGCAGCAGCAGTTGGAGGCGGAGCGGGAGCAGCGGGCAAAGCGGCCGAGGCAGCAGCAGAAGCAGACGCAGCAGCAACAGCAGCCGAGTGGCGGTGTATCTGATGGATCCTCTAAGTGGAACCCTTTGGTACTCCTTGATGAGCGAGATGAAGAAGTGGGAGGAGCAGAAGACGATTGCGTTGTTTTGTCGGGGGAGCAAGTGTCGTGGGACGTTGGGCTGTACGACGACACGAATGACGAGGAATCATTTCTTGCTGTCTTGATCGAGAACAGATGCAGCGAACCACCATCTTCTCCTTCCCCTTCTTCCGATGCATCCTCGTTGTTCCCTGCATTCGCTCCACCCCGCCTGTCCCGGGCGGGCAGGGAGATGCTGGGGGAGCTGCTGCAGCAGCTGAATGATCGGCTGGAGAGAGTCCGTCTCGGGACGAGTGGTCGGCAGAATGGAGGTGGCGCCGGCCCAGACGATCAGTCAGGGCATGGTGGGGATGCAGGGCGCGAGGATCCTGTGCCGTCTGCCGCTGAATGTGGCGGTGGGCCTGCAGCAAAGTGTCTGCATTCGGTGCTGGTGGAGTACACCGGGAAGTGGTTTGCCCCCCGCGTGCTCAGCCTCCTCACTAACGCCTCCTCGGCTGGCGGCAGGAAAGGCAGCACTGGCACGGGCACCGGTTCTGGTGCTTCCGCCGCCGCCAGCGGCGGCAGCGGCGGCGTTGGCGGCGGTGGCAACGCATCCATTGTGAGGATGCCCGAGAGCCGTGGCGACGATCGTGGCGCTGGCCGTCATCGGAAGTCGAATGACGCCGGCGACGGTCAGTACCACCGCACGCCCGTGGCGTCTGCAGTGCATAGGGAGGCGATGCTGGCAGACGACGCGTGCGCGCTGGCGGTGCAGCAGTGCCAAGCCGGCCTGGCAGAAGAGGACAGGNGCCTAGTGGCGCCACAGTTCTAGCAGGTGACATCGGCGGTGGCAGGAGAGGCGTTCTTACCGCCATAGCCACCCCAACTTCCTTTACCTCCACGGCCACCCCCATGACCGGAGCCACCACCTCCCCCACGAGAATTTTCCTGAGAGGGATGAGCTGCTGCATGAGAAGAGAGGGAACAGGAAGTGGCAGCTGCATGCGAGGAGGATGAGGAGGCAATGACAGCAGCGAGGGCGGCACAGTGCATGCGCTTGTTCTGCAAGGAGTTCCATCAATCGGTGAGACGCGAGGCAGTAAAGTTGTAGAGAGGAACGATCCCAGGCGCAGAGTCCGCATGGACCGAGGTAGCAGCGAGCCGCTTGAGCTCTACCTGAGAGGCATGAAGATAGAGGTCAGACAGCTAAAGGATGAGACCAACAACAATGGAGAGGCATGCCAAGAGAGGACCTGGCGCCGCCCTGCCAAGGTCACGCAACAAGTGCAGGCTGCGAGTCCAGTACTCATTGTTTGTCTCATCCGCTCACATCTGCAGGGCGTTGAATTGCACAGTGAGTGCACTCAGGGCAACATGTCCATTCACAGTTTTGCGGCGACGAATGAGAGCAATAGCACCAATGGGATCAGTAACTATACCACGCGTGGGATCTGCATTGTACATGCCAATATCATCGAGGAGGCTCTTAGGGCCTGCGTTCATGAGGGCCGGCACAGCACAAGCGGCCTCAACAAGCTGCGGTACGAGTGGCAAAGTGGGAGGGGAGTAGTACTCCCAAACCAGTTCACCCTGGGCCCACGTGCTGAAGCGCGTCTCCCAGGAGATGAAGGTGAGTTTGGAGGTGAAATGGGGTGGTGGCATCTCGAAGTCCCTCTGCATAACTGAGAGAAGAACGCGGGCGAGGGCCACCGCAGAGAGAGCGGGGGAGGAGGAATTGGCGCCATCACCACTGGGAGGAAGAGAAGAGTCAACTGACGTCATATCTTCAGTGGGAAGGACACCAGCAAGGCCTGGAATGGTGCGGAGACGCTCGATGACTATTGTAGCTATGGCAGCAGCTAGCTCATGTTGAGTCTCACGACCTTGGTGGAGCTCATCTTCAACCTTACGATGTTCTGCTTGTGCCTCAGTAAGAGCTGCCTGCAGTGCCTATATTGTCTCCTCTGGCCTTCGCATGATGAGAAGAGGTAAGTGCAAATACATGAGGAAGGGGGTAGAGACTGATGAGAGGAAGTGCAATGCACCACAGTGGAGTGCGGTGCAGAGCGCACTGAGCTAGTGGCAAGGCAGCACTGTGAAGAGATGGGGCACCACGGGGGCGGTGGAGGAGAAGAGGACAGCCACCCACCCTGCTACCGCCACAGTGAGATACAAAAATCCTATGACCGAGGCTCGGGCAACTACAGCTGACGCCGATGCAAAAAGGACGCCTGTGGCGACGTGCTGTGTGATCTCTCGGGGAGCGCCGGTGGGATTCAAAACTGCTGCAAGGATGGACACAGTGATAGAACCGACTACACAGGTTGTTGCATATGCAGCAGAGGAGGTTGTTTTGGCGACAAAAGTTGCTGCTTGTGTCACTTTTGCGGTAATGCTCGCAGCGACGGCAGCAAGCAACGTGAGGAAAGCTGCAGCGTGTGCGTCGGCCTCAGCTGCCCGTCCAACCGTTGTCTGTGTCGGGGCACGACAGGCTCTGGCTGTAGCTATGAACGTGGCGGCAACACCAGTTGCTACGTCAAGAATGGCTCCAGCCAGGCTGATGAAGTCGGTATGGACAGAAAGTACGAGGATCACACCTCGCACTTCACGTGTCACCGACAGCTTTGTTGATCGAACCGCTGCAGGAGCTGGGTAGGAGGAGGAGTAGCTGCAGAGGAAGGGTTGGATGACTAAGAGCCTCAAGTAAGGTGCATCCTTGGAGATAGAGGTGGTGATGATGGCAGGTCGTCCGATGTGTGAACTTGTCGGTTTATCTCCTCCTCACGTTCATTGTGCTCGCAATCAGCTGCTGCATCAATGTCCGCTTGCCATAACAAATTTTCCAACATGTGGACCCACATTGGCTTGTCGTTGTCAGTTGGTGGGGGCTTGTCGAAGACTCGCGGGTCCTACCATCCACCGTCGGGTCCTACCAGGATGGATGTGATGCATGAGAGCTATATTGCACAGAGCAAAGAGACAAGGTCCGGCACGGTGGTGGTACGAGGGTGCAGACTGCTGCACGAGAGAGGGAGGAGGAGCGGTGTGCACAGCAGAGAGCGCTGTGGCCCGCACCAAGGTGCGTGGCCCTCAGTGTGTGGCCCGCACCGAGGGGCTGGGCCAAAAGAGGTGCTGCTGGAGAGAGCAGCACTGCACGCCGCTCGGCAAATGGTGTCAGCACTGGTCCGTGTGAAAAGCACACGTAATGCGGGATACACACAGATGGGAATCCGCTACGAAGCTCCGTCGATGGAGCAACCCGCAGTGCCGCTGCGGATGTGGTGAGGAACTGTAGGTGGCAAGACTACCACTATTCTTGATGCTTCGACTGCTACAGACAGCAATGGTGGGCTGCCGCAAGAACGCCGCAAGCTCGTTGGAGACATGGGTTCCATAACGATGGTTCCACAGATCCAGAATGGGGGAGCCGCAAGGGCGAACCCTTACCGCTCTGATACCAGAAGTTACTAGGCAGCTTCCTAGATGAACTGTGTGGGGTAGGTCGGGTGAGCACAATGGAACACGAGACACGCCATGGATGCGGTCAAGGCTTTGCCTTATAACTAAACTCACACAAAAAAAGTAGAGTAAGGGGGAGCGAGAGAGCTAAGCACTGGTGAGCACGCACCCACACCGAGCGTAACGCTCGAGTGGGCAAGTGCCGCCACCCGAGGTTCGAGCCCGACCACTTGGGTTAAACAGAGGGCGGTTACTCACTAGTGCGCGGCCAAAACCGGCATGGTGACCCCCTAGGAATCAGCACCTGGGAAATATGCAACTCCCTTAAGACACTTAAAGGCAAGAAGCATGATGCAAGGCACGACGTTGAGAATGTACGAGCCCAAGCATCTACCGCATCATAGAATCATTGAAAGTCATGCAATGGCCATGTCCGTGCCAGAGAGCACTCCTGGGTCCATCAGTAGCTTCATGACGCCAGAGGCTCAAGGTGGGCCCGCATGACGTCTCCCGAGGTACAGCCATTGTCGTTTAATCTGTACATGTGTGTGCAAAGTGTGGGAGACAAGAGGGCATAGAGGTGTGAGTGGCCAACGAACTTCAACACAAAGATGGGAATATGGAGACTTAGATTGTCCAATGATATCTTCACCGGGTCTTCAGTGATTTTTTGCACAGTCAAGCGGTGGGGGAAACCCCTCTAACAATCTCTTGATGTCATTATGTGATTTCAAATGACGACTAGTATGCCCACCCTCACTTTTTGCGAGCTTCGAAAGGCGCTAGATCATAAAATGGTGTGGATAATTTTTTTTTTTCCGTTTGAAACGTGAAGTTTACCGTGCATGCTCTTTTGGCTTTTCGTTTAAGTTTGATTTTTTATGTGTGACTAGTCTTTGCATATTATTGATGTGTGTACCAAGTTTAAGAATAATTATTTGTTTTTCATTTGTGATTCTGTTGAAGAGATGTTTGTTGATGCATCTTCAGCATACTTCAGAAGTCGTTCGACGAGGTTCACTCTGTAGACCGGTTTAGGTTTTTTGGATAGTGCCCTCGCCTCTGTCGAGTTCGACTAGAGGTGGGAACAAGCAATTAGAGTTCAGATCGAAACTCGTCCTGTGCTCTACTTTGGCCTTGGTCACACGGCCGTAGTAGCAAGTCCGCGCCGCGTTTGGATGCCCGACGGCAGGAAGACTCACTAAGACTGTACGGTACAGTCTTTGACTGAAAGCCCTCGCCAGAGATTGACCCCTTGTGGTCGTCAAGGGTGCAGCATAGGTTCCCTCAACTCTAAGGCTGTCCTAGCCACACACACAAAAAAAAAAACAAGAGGTAGGTGTTGCACGCAAAGCGTGCATAGGGTTACATAGTAACCGAGCAAAAGTATTCATATTAGTATCTCTTAAGAGGCTAAATAAATGCCCGCAATCCGGACCACATCATGGAAGGTTGGCCATGAGACTTTACCTCGTCCGTCGAAGCCAAAACTGGTTGTAAATGGACTGCCAAACTGTCACCCGCATTCGTTCAAACCCTGTTTTTGGTTCGCCCATGAGTGTTCTCAAAACTTTGTGTATGGTTTGGGCGAACTCTTCTTAAATTACTTCAAGCTATGATGGATTTATTCCAGCTTTTTTTGATGTTAAAGCGAAAAATACATAACCGAAAATTGACCGAATGCGCTTGACGATACACTATTATGTAGAACAATTCACCAACATATTGAAGAAAACCTCTAAAGGCATTTCTTCTCGGTCTTTTTTACCAATATAGTTCTATCTGATGAATTCATTTACATGAGATGAATATGTTCTTTTATTGTGAACATGATAGTTTCACACGTCAATTATGAACTTCACAAAAAATGATCTTCGACAAATCTGGATGAATGTTGGATTTTTCCTTATTTTATAAAAAATAATAATACTTAATTATTGGAAGAATATTTTTTTTACCTTAGTCTATAACTTTTGTTGAATTTATTTTCTTTCATTTGTATGTTAGCCCTGTTTGAAGCCGGGTTCATGAGTCTAAAGAGTTTGCCATGACGACCAGTTCCGTGAAACTGGACAGGGCGAGGCCAAGGAGGAGCGACATAGAGGGGGGAAAACAACATTAAATTCTGCTCGCCAGTGGACTCAACGGGCTGGACCCAACTCAACGTACCGTCCTTACCCTTTCGCCTTGGCGTCGGACTGGTGATCCCGTATGATCCGGGGTCTGTCCAGAAATGTATGTCGATGTCCGTGATGTTTTTCCTTTGGGCCGACCTTCATCTTGCGTCCGCGGACATGGTGGGCATATAGTCCGACGTTTTTTCGCACCCTGATTGGTGGATTAGTCAGGAAAATGACCGATCCACCAATCACGATTTTCTTCAGCGTCGTTTGGCACGCGAAGCGATTGTAATAGGGTGACTATGCAACCAAAAAAACTAAGACCTTACGGTACGTTAAAACCGGTCACACCACTTGCTAGAGCAAGTGCCGTTCGCGCTAAGAGGCTGCAGACTGTCTTTGCACGTTTCTGACAGAAAACCTGACAGCGTTGACCCATGTTGTGGCGTCGCATCCCTGGAGACCGGCGGGGATGGTCGCCCGCGTTGGAGGAGTTGCGGTGCATTGCTACTCCTCGGGAGTTGTAGCATTGCGCAGCAACTCCGAGCCGCGGTTTAAATGTCGTCCGAAATTTTGGTGGATTCCTCCCCGGGAGTTGTAGCATTGCGCAGCAACTCCGAGCCGCGGTTTAAATGTCGTCCGAATTTTTCGGACCACAGGTCAGGTCAGTTGTGTCCGGGATCTATTATTTTTTCTCTCCTCGGTTGTCTCCTATCGACCGTACTCAGCGAAATCACTACAATTCTTCCCGTTGTTCATTGCGTCGAGGTGGGTCACACCTCATCTGGATGAAGTCGGAATGCGGCAAACTGCGCGCTGTGCAACATGCGCATGTTCTTGTGGAGTCGCAAACCCGGACTTAAAAAATCAGTTGAACTCGCGTTTGCCGCTCTAAGTCGTCTGACTTCAACTTGCTACTTTGTGACCGAAGCCTTTGTGATGCGACCCCGTGCTTCAAACCTGAGCTGTTCGTGCCGGCCGACATGACGCGCTGGCTTCCTCGGTGATTTGATTTGATTATTATGTTTATCGTCGCTACCCCTCCACGGGGAATGGACGTTGGCACAGAGCCACATGTGACAGTGAGAGTCAGGAGGGACATCCACACACGACTGGCTTCCTCGGCGTGCGCCTCACGTCTCGTAGTTCGGTTTGGATGGGCAAAGGAGTTCCCTCTCCCGCCACCCCTGGAGGTTTGAAACGAGTGTTCCTTCACTAGGGCCCTGTACATTATGTTTAGATCTATCGACGGGGAAATGAGGGGGAAACAAGGATTGCTTGAACCAATCATCCATCAGCGATTATCTGGCGGGAGAGGTGATCGACGATTAGTCTATCTATGATTTGTTGGTCGACAAACCTCATTTTCCAGCGATTGTCGATGTCACGTACCAACCTGGCTACGTTTTACCCTTGCCACGCATGCAGGCATGTCATGCACGTTTGCGTATCGTCTGCGAAGGCTTGTCAGATCCGCAAGTAAAAAGTTCAGAATTCGACGTGCCAAAGTTAAGAGCGATGAGCCACCAACCGTCGCTCGAGTGAAAAGTAAACAAGGAAGGTGTGGGTGCCATCGTTAAAAAGTGAACATTCTAACTACGGCGAGCCCTGGTTTTAAGCCATTTATTGATGGATTTCAACGATCGTGAGGGGCGAAACACAAGATTCTTTCATCGATGGGAAAAAGGGAGGGAAATCGATTCTCGACAGTCGCGAAGAAAAGGCGAGTGAGCAAAATATTCGACACTTCTTGCGTACGGTCGCTGCCTCATAACCCGCCAGTTCTTTATCGCCAGAATAGTTCAATACTATAACGTGCCGGGGCCCTAGTTGGGTTCAGGGAGAGTCCCCTCTTCGACGAAAAGGGGATCGATCGAGGTTTTAAGGGAGAGTAAAATTCTCCTGGACTCTTCGCTTTACTAGTGTCAATAGAAAACGCTTTGGTTGTGAAAACTATTTGGCAATTTACTGTGACGATAGCGAGACTAGACGTTTGCGACTCGGATTTTCCTTCATGTTGCTTCTTTTCGTTTTTATCATCTCATTCCATGTATGCTGCGTCACGTAGCTTGACGCGATGAGAATACTCATTGAGTCGTGGCTATCGAACGGTGGGTGATGGCCAGATGAAGCTTTTCGCACTCCATCGCCGTTGACGATGTTTGACGGGAGATCACTGGTTGCATTGGAAAACTCCTTAAAAGACATTGCTAAATTCACTTTGTCGTGAACGCCAGGTCGTGCTCCCCGTAAATGTTCAGACGCACATCGCACAGTTTCAGCAGCCCCACTGGGATCTGAATTTTCGCATCTAGATCCTAAAGCTGACGAGAGAGAGAATTATGTTGATTATGGCCAGGTAATATAAAGATAATTACCTGGCCTCGTTGACTTCAGTCCAGGCCGCCTCCCCTCTCCGCCGCCCTTGCCGTCCTCCGCTCGCTGATGCCTCACGAAGGATCAGGCCAGCGGTACTCGGTGGCTTCCTGCGAGAGCTCTGAGGCGCTACCGGGCGACACTCCTCTCCCACATCTCACTTCCTGGAGGTTTCTCTGCCAACATTTTTGTTTAACGCAGTGCTAGTGGCATGACCAAAGCTGTGCCGGCGGTACAGACTTCCTTACACCTGGATTGGGTAGCCAGAAATTCGTCGTTCTCGTACCTGACATAGTCGTCTCAAGACCATTGCATTCTTCTTTTGGTTTTTTTTTTGGGGTTTTGAACACTGTTTTCGTAGCTTGGCCCTTTCCGCCGCGAAATGGCATCTGGGCGTGCAGGAGGGGGTTTGGTGGAGGAAGCGCAGGCCTTGTTAGCCAGCGAGCTTTCCGCCGACCTCTCAGCCTCCCTGCGCGTCGCCCCTGCGGGTGCTTCCACCAGCGGCGGCGGCGGCGGCGGCAGCTGCAGCCGGTGGCGCTTTTTGCGTCTTCAGCTGGGAAGCCCTCAGAATTTTGCGGACGTGTCAAGGGGCAGGAATGACGATGGTGGTGGTGGTGGTGGTGGTGGTGGTGGTGGCGGTGGTGGTGGTGGTGGTGGTGGTGGTGTCCTTGAAATAGATCTGAGCATCCCTGCTTGGTTCAGGAAGGCGTGGCGGTTGGAGCAGCTGCAGCAGCAGCAGCAGCAGCAGTTGGAGGCGGAGCGGGAGCAGCGGGCAAAGCGGCCGAGGCAGCAGCAGAAGCAGACGCANGTGTCGTGGGACGTTGGGCTGTACGACGACACGAATGACGAGGAATCATTTCTTGCTGTCTTGATCGAGAACAGATGCAGCGAACCACCATCTTCTCCTTCCCCTTCTTCCGATGCATCCTCGTTGTTCCCTGCATTCGCTCCACCCCGCCTGTCCCGGGCGGGCAGGGAGATGCTGGGGGAGCTGCTGCAGCAGCTGAATGATCGGCTGGAGAGAGTCCGTCTCGGGACGAGTGGTCGGCAGAATGGAGGTGGCGCCGGCCCAGACGATCAGTCAGGGCATGGTGGGGATGCAGGGCGCGAGGATCCTGTGCCGTCTGCCGCTGAATGTGGCGGTGGGCCTGCAGCAAAGTGTCTGCATTCGGTGCTGGTGGAGTACACCGGGAAGTGGTTTGCCCCCCGCGTGCTCAGCCTCCTCACTAACGCCTCCTCGGCTGGCGGCAGGAAAGGCAGCACTGGCACGGGCACCGGTTCTGGTGCTTCCGCCGCCGCCAGCGGCGGCAGCGGCGGCGTTGGCGGCGGTGGCAACGCATCCATTGTGAGGATGCCCGAGAGCCGTGGCGACGATCGTGGCGCTGGCCGTCATCGGAAGTCGAATGACGCCGGCGACGGTCAGTACCACCGCACGCCCGTGGCGTCTGCAGTGCATAGGGAGGCGATGCTGGCAGACGACGCGTGCGCGCTGGCGGTGCAGCAGTGCCAAGCCGGCCTGGCAGAAGAGGACAGGGACCTGGAGAGGGAGTACATGCAGCTGCTGTGGCAGCTGGTGCCGCTGCGATCTGCTGACGCTGCTGCAAAGGCTGCGAGTGCCATAGAAACAGCAGCAGCAGGCGGAGGAGAAGGAACAGGAGGAGGAGCTGGAGGAGGAGGAGAAGCAGGAGGGGCAATGTCTGAAGCGCAAGGAAAAGGGCATGCCTGGGGCTCTTCGCCTCCGCCCATGGACATTAGTCTATCCTCACATGCCTCTCCTTCTCCCTCCTCGACCCTCCAGCTGCTTTCTGACCCTGCTAAGCTCGCACTCCTCTTCCCTTCCTGCGACTCAGCTCCTCCCTCCCTGCTTCAATGGTGCTGTGTGCTTCCTCTCCCTCTCTCGCGCTCCCTCCTCCTGTCCATCGACCTGAGGGGAGTGGCAGACGATGACTCAGCGGTCGAGGGAATGGGGCTGGCCAACCTGACCAAGCACCCGTTCCTCGTGGTCAAGCTGGAGTTCAGCTCTTCTGACTGGGATGCTGTGGAAAACGCCGTTCTTCAGACTGAGGCTCCGGGCTCGAACCCCCTTGGAACCAGTCCTGCTGCTGCTGCTGCAGGTGCTGGCGTACACTCCAAGTCTCGGAAGGAGACAGCCGGAGGGTCAGGCGGGGCGGAGTGTCTGAAGCTACCAGAACCAGTGAAGGTCGCAGTGGTACAGAGCTACAGCCTCGACGCAGCAGCCGCTGCATTTGCAAAGGGTACAATTCGGGGGACGGTGCTTTTGGCCCCGAGCCAGAATCCAATCCTCAGCACTGTCCATTGCGGCGGCGGCGGAGGCGTTGGTTTCGGCGGTGTGGACCACTCCCAGAGGGAAGATGGGCTGAACTCTGTGCTGGAGCTCGAGGGACTGGAAGATACTGCGAATGCAAATTTGATTGCGTCGGCGTTCGCCGCGCACGTCTGCAAGCCCATTTCTGGCGATCCTCCCACTTCCACTGCTGCTGCGGAGGTTGGTAGAGGTGGTGCTGCTGCGGGACCTCACATTGCAGCAGCAGCAGCGGCGGCGGCAGCGGCAGCGGCATCACAGGCCCCGGCAAGAGGAGAAAGTTGGTACGGAGGAGGAGGATTTGGCAGCAAGGGAGAGAGGGGAAAAGGGTGGTACCGCTGGATCTCGGAGCAGTCACAGATGGTGCGGCACAGAGGCAGGGGGGTGGACGTGGAGGGGGAGGTGTGCAGGCTCGTGCAGAGGCTTGCGGTGGACCTGCGCGGTCGCAACGTGTATGCTCTGGACACTGTGGTGCACGACCTTGTTCACGACTTCTACGCACTTGCACACGAAGCGCTCAAAGGTCAAGAGTACCTGAGGTTCCCTTTCCCTTCAAAGGCGGGGGAAGGTGAAGGGCCATTTTTCCCTTCTCCTCCTGCCTTGTGGAACTTACATAAACAGCTTCGACCCCCGCACCCCCGCCCTCCCAGGACGAGGGATGGGGGAGGGGGCAGTGGTGATGATTCTATTCTAGGTTTGCCTTTATAGGCTTGCATCAATGAAATCACCCCCACCCCCCCCCCTCCCCCCCTCCTCGTCGTCCTTGTCCTCGTCCTCCTCCTCCTTGTCGTCCTCCTCCCCCTCCTCCTCCTCCTCCTCCTCCTCCTCGTCCTCCTCCTCCTCCTCCTCATCATCATCATCATCATCATCATCATCATCATCATCATTTTACCATCATCATCCTCATGAACGGGACAAACTCTAGACTTGCACGTTCTCTGGTGCTCATCTTGTTCTCATCCCTTCTTTTTCATTTTCCATCACTCACTGAGTTACTCACTCACTCACTCTCACATCTTCCCTCAGGACTTGCACCTGCCAATGGTAGTGGGCAGAGAGGAGGCCGCGCCTCCCCGCCAAATCTGTGGACTTCGCTTCTGTGCTACGTCGCTGGCCATTTCTACTGCATGGTTGCAAAGTGCGCGATTTGTCGCAAGCCTCTTGGTGCCCCTCTGTCGTTGGCATCGCCGCCACCGTCATCGTCCTCAGCTTCGTTGTCTGCATCGTCTGGACCTCGCCTGCGACCGTGTACTGATGAGTTGTGGTGAGCCCCCCTCCACCCCCGTCTCTGGCACCCCAGCTTGTTGCAGTGCCATTGTCGCCGCCACCGCTCCATGGTTGTAGTCATCGCTGTCTTGGCTGACCACGTCGCTGTTGTTGTCTTTGGCTTCCTTGTACTCGTGTTCGTCGCTGTTGTCATGATTTCGGTCGTTGTCGTCACATTCATCTGTGTCTTTGCCGCTATCACTGTTGTCATCATCGTCGCTGTTGTCACTGTCGTTGTTTTCCTTGTCATTTCTGCCATCGCTGTCGTTTCCGCCTCTGCCTCCTTCGTCTCCACATCTGCCTCCGTTTCCACAGTTGTCATCATCGCCATTGTCCTTGGTGGCTGCGGCAGCCTTGTTGTCGTCGTCGTTGTTGCTCCCGCCTTCTCTGCCGCAGCCGATGTCGTTGTCGTCATAGTTGTTTGCTGTCGTGGTCATCGCCATCGCCATCACCATCGCCATCACCATCGCCATCCCTCCCTCCTCGTTGCCATCACTGTCATCACCACCACCATCATCATCGTTGTTAGCGTTGTCAACGTCAGCCTTGTTTCTATCACAGCCATCGTCGTCAATGCTGCTGTCATCGTCGTCGCCCCCTCTTCCCTCCTCCTCCTCGTCCTCCTCGTCCTCCTCCTCGTCCTCCTCCTCCTCCTCCTCCTCCTCCTCCTCCTCCTCC
>SZWC01010814.1:81087-97138 GCA_023375785.1 Penium margaritaceum
GGGGGGGGGGGGGGGGGGGGGGGGGCTAGAACTTGGAGGGATCTCCCATTGTTGCTCATTCTTGATTGCGAATCAGTCATTTCCAGTTTTCAGCTATTTTCTGGCGCTAACACTGGCGTGCGCATCTCCGAGTAACAAACCCTGAGCTAACAGACTTAGACTCTAGAGCAGTAGACTGATGGGGCAGCTGACTTAAGCAACGAGCATGGAAGCCTGCACGCTGCATCAACAATGCTGCTGCCTCAATCTGCTGCATAGATTCTA
Source organism: Penium margaritaceum (assembly GCA_023375785.1). NCBI lineage: Eukaryota > Viridiplantae > Streptophyta > Zygnematophyceae > Desmidiales > Peniaceae > Penium > Penium margaritaceum. The sequence goes on from SZWC01010814.1 coordinate 81,352, forward strand.
GCTTTGGCACTAGGTCAACCATCCGACACAGGCGATGATGTGAGGCATCACCGCCATGTTGAATGTACAGTTGACTGTGTGACTACCCAACATTGGCCATGATTGTGCAGATCCATGATGCGGACCCAACTCTTGCGATGTGGGCCATGTGTGTCTGTGAGCTTACTACGACCATTCGGCCGTGCCCATGCTCTTGTAGATCTCTTATCTCGAGCCAACTGGTGGCGGAGCGACATCGTGTGGTGCTGCACCCACTTGAAGTTTTAGGATAATTGCCACGACGTCCTTGGTGCTTGCTGGGATCTTCTACAACATCTAGGATGTCGTTAGTAGATTGGCCTTCGGCCCAACAATGTTTTTACACTATGTGTCCACAGATCAAAACTGGACCTGTACGTGTGGCCAGTCGTAGCGTTTGTCTCAAGACTCTGCTTCTTTTGGTTCTGACAATGTTGTGTTTGGATGGTTATGCGCAGTGTTACGACCTGAACGGTGATTTGGGCCGGTTTTCGGACAAACTCACCCTACAATATGCATCTGCGATTGTGCGCTCTGGCAGCTATGCAATTCCTCTTTGTATATTGAAGCTATTGAAGCTAATAACACTCTGCGTGTCACTCCCAGCTTAAACCTTCATGTTCGTGCACTTACACTGCATGTGAGTGTGTCAAAGGGCTAGAGTATGTTGCCATGTGAGCGATAGCAGATATGGGAAGCTTCTAAACCTCATTTGGTGTCCTTCTCATGGGACACCAAATGAATCTCCAATTTAGTCTGAGAAACTACTAGAAAAATTCCTAGTCTTGCTGTTGTAACGTGGCAACAATGTACAGTCAGCTGATGCACTAGCAAGCAAGTAAGTGCAAGGAACAGCAAGGGTTAGGCTAAGGAGACTCGCAAAGTATCATAAGCTCCAATAGCTTAATGATGCAGAGAGAGATGACAACTGACAATCACACAACACAAATACCAGCCACGGCGCACGGTGGATGGCGCACACAGCCGTGTCAGTTTGTCGTAAAACGAGCATTAAATCACTATTTTGCCCGTAACTCTACGCACAACATCCAAACGTAACACCGTTTGAACCTAGAGGTGCAAAATCATGACCAGGACGCTACGACTGGTCACGCACACATCTCCGGCGCCGATCAGTGGACAGACAATACAAAACATGCAAATTGGGCTAAAGGGCTAGTCCCCCGAGAAACCTCTAGTGACTGCATGAAGATTGATGAGCACCCCAGCAAGCACCCGGGACGTCGTGGCAACTCTCAAACAGCTGCTAGTGAGTGGAGCCACAACCCGTCAGTGCTTTGCTGCCAACTAGGTCAGCATCAGGGATCTGCACGAACATGGACACGACAGCGTGGTCATAGTAAGTTGTACAAATAGACGGGGACGACTCACATCACAGCAATCCCCCATGACCCGATGATATGCATGTCCATACACGAGGAGACCTGACACAGGTGCACAACAAGATGCTGAACAGTCCATGCTCACACACCCCACTCGCAGCCACTCTCATACAAGGGGTGAAGCCCTACAGAACGAATGGCCATCATGAACTGTCTGCGTGCCAGTGCCTTGGTCAAGAAGTCAGCTCTCTGCATGCCCGTGCCAGATTAGATGACAGAGATCACCTGTCGCTCCATAAGATTACGCACAAAGTGATGCTCAACAGCAATGAGCTTTGTGCGTCCATGAAGCAAACTGGAGTTATCTGCAATGGTGAGAACACACTGGCTATCATAGCGTAAAACGATGGCAACCATAGACTGTCATAACTCACAAAACAGACGCTACAACCAAAACGCCTCTGCAACCCCAACCCCCAGAGCAAATGCTCAGCCTATGATGAACTACATGCCATACAAACCTGCTTGCCGCTACGCCATGACACAATTGTACCACCCATTAGAAATAGGTAGCCTCTCCTACTACATGCATCAGGACTCCACGCCCGGTCACTATATGCGTATCCATTGACTACCACCGAACACTACCATCGAAAGCAAAGTCCAAGGTACGGTATGGAGATCACGTACTACGCCACTCACACAGCCGCGTAAAGGGCTCTCACGCAAGGACACTATGAAAACTGTGCGAGGAGGTTAACGGCAAAGGCAATTTCGGGTCGTGTGGTAGTGGCCAAGTACATCAAAGAACCAATTAGGCAGAAGTAAAGGATCACATCTACTGTCTCCCCAAGGTGTGCTGGATCATCTACCTTCAGAGCATCCAGCCCATCAGGTTTGATGGAGGTGGAGGCTATGGGAAATGCACCAAGGAGTTCAACAAATCTCTCTCCCACAACGCGGGCGTAACTTGCCTGATGCAACAAGAGTGTCCTTCGTTGACGATCACATATGATCTCCATCCCCAGAAACATAGCTGGAGGACCAAGGTCCTTCATCTTGTAGGTAGCATGAAGGACTGCCTTGGCCTCCTTCACGGCCTCCATAGAAGGAGACGCAATCACGAGGTCGTCCACATAGAAAAGGATGGCGGTGAGGCTCTCACCTATCCATATGAGAAAGAGGGACGTGGCGTCGTCACTGTGTACGTAACCGGCATGTGTCATGTGCCGGTGATTTCTTGGTTCCAACACTTGGGTGACTGTTTTAAGCCATTCAAGGCCTTGCACAAGCGCCAGATCTTGTCACCTCGAAACCAGGTGGTTGGACCATGTGGATCTCCTCCTCTAAGGTACCATGGAGGAACGCGTTGTTCATATCCATTTGGTGCAACTCCCAGTCCCGATGAGCAACAACCTCAAACAGAGCGAGAGTAGTGGTCATGTAGCCAACAGGTGCGAAGGTGTCCGTGAAATCTACACCCTCAACCTGTGAGAACCCCTTGGTCATCAAGCGAGACTTGTAGCGATCTAGTGTGTCATCAGGTTTCACCTTCTTGCAAAAGACCCATCTGGCCTGTAAAGCCTTCTTCCCAGGCAGGAGGTTGACAAGCTCATAGGCATCGTGCTCACGGATGGCTCTCAGCTCATCGTCACAAGTAGCACGCCACAACTCTACATCTTGAGCTGAGAGTACCTCCTTCAACTTGCCTGGATTAGCCATCGTTGAGGGAGAGCTCTTGGTGGCTAAGACACATGCCTCCAGACTCAATCTGACCACGACAAGGTTGGTTGCGGCATCGCAAGCGACCGAGAACTCTCGGGAGACAAGCTTGTTACTGATGGGGCACGCTCGGTGTACCTCAGTGTAGTCCCCCTGGACTCTCAGGCCAAGGGCCGTCGTGCCAGGCTCCCCACTCCAAACACTGCAAGTGGAGCGTCTAGTTGCCGAATCGACCGTCCGCTGAGCCCTGGAGGCTAGTGGTTGAAGACAACCACCAGGCTCACGAGAGTAGCCGGAAATTGAGATGCTCACCTCTGGCTATGTAGCAATGGGCTGGTCCACAGCCGTATGGATTGTAGGCTTGTTGGAGAGGGCAGAGTATACATGAAGATCATGGATAGTTACTGGCTTGCGTGACGGGAAAGCAAATGTAGACAGTGGACTAGGTGTGACTGAGGAGACTGTCATAAGCACAAGACGAGGTGTGATATAAGGGACTGAAACTGGCAGAGGAGCAGGTGTACCAGAAAGGACTAAGACTGGCATGGGAGCAGGTGTGTTAGAAGGGACTAACACTAGCACGGGAGCAGGTGTGCTAGAAGGGACTAAGACTGGCACGGAAGTACGTGTGCCAGAAAGGACTGACACTGGCACGGGAGGAGGTGTGCTAGAAGGAGCCAACGAGGCCAATGGACTGACAGCCAGAATGGCCGGATCGTCATCACCTAGAGACTGGACTACAGTTGAGGAGGCCCGGACGGACCCATCCACATGTGTAGACTCCCCCATCCGCCAAGAAGCACACAGGTGGGAACGTGGTTGTCAGCCAGCGACAGAATGATGGATAGGTTGCGGTAGGTGAGAGCCTCAAAGAAATGGGCATCTCAAGACTCAACGATGCGATGACGAGCAGGGTCCCAAAAGTGCCAAGCCTTTGACCGTAAGGAAATACCAAGGAAGGCACACATGCGACCCTGAGGTAAGACCTTGGACCCTTGACGGTCCTCGGTGTACCAGACGCAGGCTGAGATCCCCAAGCACGAGCAAGATGGAGGTCGGCGTGATGGCCATACCACAACTCGTATTGAGTGACATGATTGGGAAGAGGACCGTGCAGTAGGCGGTTCCACACCAATGACATGCAAGAAAATCCTTCAGAAACAAATGACTTTGGAAGACTGCAATCAGACCGCATGGCACGAACCACATCCTCCATTGTGTAGTTCCAATGCTTAGACATGACAATCTATTGTGGTGTAACAGAGACAGAGGGCTAGTGAAGAAGACCACACTCAACAAAGAAGGTATCCATCTCGCCACAGAAATCACCACCACGATCCGAGCGGAACATGTGGAGGGTTTGACGAGACTGGCGCTCAACCATCACCAACCACAAGCGAGCTGCCAAGGCGGCATCACTCTTGTGGCGGAGGCTGTTGACCCACCTCATCTGGGTAAGGTCATTGATCAGGGTGAGGATACATTGTTCCTGATGTGAGAGAGACTCAAGGGAAGAGGATAGGAAATGACTAAACAGACCCTATGCAAAGGACCGAACTCACGCAACAAGACCGGGCACCGCGAAGCCACTACAACGACATGTCATGTGGTGGGTAGCTCCGGAGTCAATGATCAAAGTGCCGCTCGCCTCATGACCTATGGACACAGAAAAACATGCCACAAAACACTCTACCTCTGCAGGAAGCTCTGTAGAGAACTCAGAACAACGGTGAACAACCCGAATTTGTGACTCGTCAAGCCACCCAGTTCTGTCTCACCCATCTTCATCATGAGCCAAATCAGCTCTTCTACAAACATCATCAGGGGTAATGAACACAGTAGGACAAGTTATCTGTGGACCACCCGGTTGTGAAAACACACTCACACCTCCTTCAGTATGAAGTGCCAGCTGCTTGCAAAGCTCCTCAATCGTGCGATCACAAGGGTCCTGCTCACCGGTGCTGTTTTGGGAAGTGAGAGCGTTTATTGCTATGTAGTTGCAACATGACAAGCCCGTGTATTACCGGAAGACATCCGCCATGTGTGCATCACCTGGAGGCTGTGCATAATCCTCGACATGTTGAGGGGCTCTTGGCACTCTGTGTAGCGATGAGTAGTCCCGCACTTGTACCATTGGATAGAGTATCCGTTGGTACTACTCACCGGGTTTTGTTGTTACTACTGATGCTGCTGTAACTCGCTACAATTCTGCTTTCCCTTCTTCCCTTGTGCAGTCAGTGCAATGCCCTGAGCCTAGCCAGTCGGGGTAGAGGGTGATGATGAAGAAACGGTGGAGGTGGGACTCGCGAACTGGGACAAGGGCGTCAAAGGAGACGCAGTCACTGTTGTAACAAGCCGACTCTGTTGATGGGCAATAGTGACTCTATGAGCTGATGTCTCCTGGAGAAGGTAGCGATCAGCCTTAGGAAGCAGCTGAGGTAACTCAAGCAACTCGGAGAGGGCCACTCGGTCGGAGCCCATGAAGAGCTTCACATGGTCCAGATGAGTCTCGCCAACAGTCCCCATCATGATGGCGTCAAGAGCCCACAGCTGCATCTTGCCACCAGTCCCATGGCGCGTATAAAAACGCATGACGCATCACCAGTGATCAGCACTGAGCTCTATGGGACCTTGACAGAGGGAGTGGAAGTCACGTAGGCAAGCTGTCCTCGTGACCTGGGTCTCCGCAGAAAGTTATTTCACGGCAAACTTGCAGCACGTGAGTGGATCTACTCCAGTCCCGATCCTGGTCTCACAATGGAAGGGACAGAAATCTACCATGATCTCTTGTGGCATGGTGTAGAGAAGGCCGCACATCGCTCTCACTATTTACTGGAGATGGTGAGCGTCGCGTGTCTGAAACTGGTTGTGGTAGTAGGGCCAGACACGCCCAGAGTCACCCCACACCTGAAACAAGGTCTCCCAACACTCAACCCTCGTCGTTGTTGTAGCAAGGTGGAGGTGCATCAAAGTCCTTCGATCGCTGCTCAGTGGGGAGGGCGACCTCAGGTTTAGGAGATGGTGGGCGAGGAATACGGAGACCACTTGTGAGAGAAACACCACCAAAGGTGAATGTTGCTGAATGCCATGGCTGCTCCTGGTGGTAAGAAGGTGGTGGGGTAGGCGGCATAGAGTGCCAAAAAGATGATGTAGCTCCAATGGCTCTTCCTGGCATCTGTTGTAAGACTCCTGAACGTCCTCTTAGTAAATCCGCAATCTCTTACAGCACTTTCATCTGATGCAGCTGCTGGCGACGCATCTCTTCCTGCGCACAACGAAGCTCGTCGATCACAAGTAATTGTGACCGTGGGCTCATCACGCGCGAGGAGGGGGACAAAGAGGGGTCTGCAAAATCCTTGCCTCTGTCATGGACCAACACCATGGGGCCGCTCAACATGGGTCAGAATGTGAAAGTTGTTGGAACAAGAAACCGAAAACATTTCTTTGGGATTTGAAATGCTGGTACAAAATGACGTTTTGACCCGAAAATGTTGAAGTCAGTAAAACTCATGATGACGTCAGAAAAAAAATGCCAGCAAAGAAAACAGAGGCAAAAAAAGTGCTAGATTAAGTTATGCTAGTGATGCTACCCTCATTTTTTTGGAAGTCACGCAGACTCTACATGACAAAAGAAAGAGGATCTGTGAACTCTACGTAGCAAAGCTGATACATAGTGTTGCACAGAAGTGCTGCGTAGTACAGCAGGCCTCACTGCTGGTGCATATGACTATTTCCGTTGTGCTCGCTGCTGCTGTTGCTCTGTTACTGTAGCTACTACCACTGTTGTAATCCTGCTGTTGTAGCTGCTGCTGCTATTGATGCTGACGCTACAGCAAGTGCAATGATGTTGCTGTTGTTATTGCCGCGCTGCTGTTGCTGCCGGTGCTACTACTGCTGCTCGCTGCCACTGCCGCTGTTCGCAACCTGCGCCGCCGATGCGAGTTGTGGCTGCTGCTGTCGCTACGCGCTGCTACTACTCGTGCCGGTGCAAGCAAGGAGCTGCTGTTGCGAGCTGCTTCTTTTTGTGTAACTAGTCGTAACCAGACGGGGTGGTGCTACTGCCCGGTGCTACCGCTGCCGCTCAGCGAGGTTGTTATAGCTGGCCACTGCTGTAGCTTCTCTTGCTACAGTGGTGGCGGTTGCATGGTGGCGCCGCTGCTGCTTGCGTCGGTTTAACGTCTATGCTGCCAACGTCAGCTGCAATGGCTCCCGGGATACGGGTGCGGCGGTGATTCTCATTGCTACTGCCAGTGTTGTGTCTCTGTGGCGTAGCTCATCAAGAGAGGTCTCGCTGCTTTGTTACCATGAGAAACTGCTATCAAGCTTCCTATCATTGCTGTTCCTGACGTGGCAACAGTATCCAATTAACTGGTGCACTAGCAAGAAAACAGGTGTAAGAAACAACAAGGGTTAGGCTAGGGAGGCATGCAAAGTCTCATAAGCTCCAATAGCTTAGTTATGTAGAGAGAAAGAGATGACGACTGAAAAGCACACAACATTAACACCTGCCGCAGTGCATAGGGGGTTACGCACATGACACCGTTTGTTTTTTCTGAAACCGATACAAAACTACTCTTTTGACATGAACTGTGCGCACAGGCATCCAAATGCAACACCGTCTGAACCTAGAGATGCGAAATCATGAGCAGGAAATTAGGACTGGTCATACGCACAGGGCCAGCACCGATCAGTGTACAGACAATGCAAAACATGCAAATCGGGCTCTAGAGCCAGTCCACCGAGAAAGCTCATGTGACTGAAGAAAAACTGCAGAACACCCTAGCAAGCACCCGGGACGTCGTGGCAGCTGTGTGGCAGTTGCTGGTGAGTGGAGCCAACAGCCGTCGGTGCTTTGGTGTCAGCTGGGTCTTCATGGATCTGCACGAGCATGGACATGACCAAGTGGTCACAGAACGCTACATAAATAGATGGGGATGACTCACACCACAACATGGTCTTTGTCCCTGCTCTTGAGCTCAGCCAACTCTTTGTTCATGCATGCATCAAGATGGGTCTTTTTGTTTAGCATTCTGCTGACTCAGCCGTGGTGAGTGTTTATTACACTCGTGCCATCGTGCTCTATTCCTTAGTTGTGAATGGTCTCCATCGTGTGTCTTGTTGAACTCCTTGTGTTTCCCTCTTTTGTTCCCATCTGCACATGTGTGTGTCCCTAGTGTTCTCTTCCCCAGTATTCGCGAGCACTGCGCTCATTGTAGTCGGTCCTTTGAGATCTTTTTGTCCTTTTCCAAACAAAACCCTCTCAGATTGGGGTCGATATGCTCTCACTCTGACTGACAACTGTACCCAGATGATGTGGGTCTTTAGCCTCGTCCACAAGAGTGACGCCGTCCTTGCGATTTGTCTCTGGCTCGTCATGACTGAGCGCATGTCTCGTCACATACTCCACACCTTTCATTTAGATCATGGCGGTGAGTTCCTGAGTGAGATGGACACATTCTTTGCTAAGAACGGTGTCTTTTTCAATAGATTTCTGTCCCTGCTACTTCCCAGCTTAACAATGTGCCCGAGTGATCAAATCACAGATCGCATCCTCATGAAGCATGAGGATGCGGTTTTTGTCATGCTGTCTGAGTGTCGTCTCCCGGAGTCCTTTGCCTGTGAGCACTTCTCCTCCATGACGTAGGTCTTGGGCACGTACCGTTGCCAGCCAGACCGTGTGACACCGCATGACGTAAGGTTTGGCCATTGTGTCAACCTCTGTCTCATGCATGTCTGGGGCTCCATTGCTTGTGTCTAGAAGAGAGAGGACCAACATGGATAAAAAATCTCACCATAAGGACACATGTGTGAATTTTTCGGCATCTCCCTCCGGTCGAAGGCCGGAGGGAGATGCCGTCATCGCATTGTCAAGTCAAGTAACACCCTCTTCTTTGAGATTTTCACATACACAGACCTTTTTGCATTCTTTCGTTGGCCGCCAACGACTTCCCCACTTGTGTTCCTTCTTGATGGATGGGGGGGTCCACTTGTGGATGGGTCCGTTCTGGCTTCCTCACTTGCAGTCCGGTCTCCGACCAAGATGACCAAGCCATCATCGACATCCGTCAGGTGGCCTTGTTAGTCCCCATGGGCGTCCCTGAGCTTGTACCTCCCTCGTTCCTTGGTAGCACATCTGTTCTTATGCCTGCGCCGGTCCCTAGTGGCACACCTGTTCCCGTGCCTACGCTAGCTCCCATTGACACACCTCACCCCAGGCCTGTGCTAGTCCCCACCGGCACACCTGGCCTTCGATTTTCTTCAGTTCCTCCTATCTTACCTGCGTCAGTCCTTGTCGCCTCTCCCATGCCTGTCCAGGCATCACCTTCATCTGCCCCCTCTTCTTTTTAGCCAGCAGCCTTTGTGATTGTACCTGTGTCGCTTGCCTGAGGTGAGCACTTCGGACTGAGGTTACTCCCGCGGGCCCGGTGGTTGGCTTCCACCACAGGCCTCTAGGACCCATCGAGTGGCCTAATTTTTACCTTGACATCCTGTCCACAACGTTGAGAGCACAGAACTTGGAGTGAAGGCCCTCGGCCTCGGTGTCTTGACAAAAAAAAAAGAGGTGAACCTATCCGTCTTTGTTCCTGGGACGGAAAACTGAGCACTTCACTGCCATTCCTTTCTATGTTAACAACCTCATGATTAGGTCTCCATAGATGAAGGCCGTGAAGGAGGCCAAGACAGTCCTTTGGGCTGTGTATAGAATGAAAGACCTTGGCCCAACAGTTGTGTTCCTCAAGGTAGAGATCGTGCATGANCTCGGTGTCTTGACAAAAAAAAAAGAGGTGAACCTATCCGTCTTTGTTCCTGGGACGGAAAACTGAGCACTTCACTGCCATTCCTTTCTATGTTAACAACCTCATGATTAGGTCTCCATAGATGAAGGCCGTGAAGGAGGCCAAGACAGTCCTTTGGGCTGTGTATAGAATGAAAGACCTTGGCCCAACAGTTGTGTTCCTCAAGGTAGAGATCGTGCATGACCCTTGACAATGGACACTCTTCACCAAGAACGCTAGGCCCGCATTATGGGGGAAAACTTTGTTCACCTCCTCAATGCAATGCCCATAGCCTTCACACCCATCACACCAGACAGGCATGATGCGTTGAAGGTGATCCAACACAGCTTGGAGAGATCGTGGACCTGACCCTATACCTGCGCCTCATTGGCTCTCTGATGGCACAAAGTCGCCGTGTGTCCAACGGGCAATGGAAGCAAAAACTAGGATCCACAGAAACAACCACACAAGAAAAAGTAGAAACAGTCGGTCGTGAAACCCTCTCCAAAAGCGGTTGGAAGTACGTGATTTTGTTCAGGTGTCTATGAAGTTTCTTGCAAGCTTGAATGAGGTAGCACCTACGACAACGTTGAACATGCAAGAGTGAGACTGCCCCTGACATCATATTTTTCTACAAGAGCCTGTTGGAAACAATTGCTGTTGAACTCCCTTCTAAACCATTCTCACCACATTATGTGCCATGTAGTATATAGGAAATGATAACACCCTCGCAGATCTACAAATTCTCCAGATTTTGGACTGAAAGGAGAATCATGATGTGTCTACATTTATTAATGTTTTTCTTACACCCATCCACAACTTGTCCATTTACCACCTTCTCACACACCATCCATCCAAATTCTTGCTCAATTTGACAATCCCCATTTTTGTTTCACCATTGTGCATAATGACGTTATAACATTCTCTTAACATTTTTTTTTAAGAACATGGTTTGCGAGCATCACGTATTTGAGAAAAATCAACTGATATTCATTCTCACACTTCATTGTGTTCCCCTCCCAAGTGAGCAGCTCCACCTCTCCTCACTTAAAGTAACATCAGCTATAGTAGTAAGGTCAACAATGGTAGCGTCTGTGGATCACAAGCCATGGTGCCCACTCCCAAGATGAAGAAGATGTCATCTGATACAGTTGGCTTGTCATCAGAGGAGACCAACCCCTGTGCATGTGCAATCAATGGATCGAGCATGGCAAGAAAGGATTCAATGGTACCAGGAGCAGCAAAGCACCATGTTCAAGTAAATACATCCACTACTACTTGAGAAAACGGATGCTTTCCAGCCATCACAACAGACAGGATGAGTCAAAGCTCCTATGGTGGACCCTTAGTTTTCCTCTAGCACCTCAACATTGATGGATCGTGTGCTGGAGATGGAGCACTGCACGCATGGACAAGAAGTACCGGTCATAGATAATGACACATATGGGCCAACAGATCCACGCACTGACAAGATCCAACTGTTGGAGGAGTGGCTGATGAGTTTTGCCTTAACAAAACCTTGGAAGAGCCCTCCCGGTAGTGCACTAGATCCGGTTTCCAAGGTTGCCCTACCCACGGAGCGGCAGTTGAAGGAATTTGCGACTCCTCCTCCGCATTACGTCATGGATGATGACTTTGACTCCAAGGAGGGAAAATTTCAGGCATTGGCTGAGGGGTAAGGAGTCTGACCATACACACTGAATCAGCATTGTAGCACTGACCCCTGTTAGGTGCAGACAGCTTCGTACGCGATGTGAGGACGTTTGTAGACATTGTCACAAGAGGTGGTCATTGAATTCATGCCCTTCTTGGAGAAGACAGGGAGAGGAACAAGGGCGGACTCACGTCAGGGCTTGGAGCTGGCCCAAACACTCTTTTCTAGTGAGACCAATGCAATGAGGTCGCACCATCTTATCGAGTTCAACAGTCTCTGCCCGGGATTCCCTGGGCTGGGAGTTGACTATCCGTGGCTGACCATGCGCATATACACTCATTGGGGGATTGGCGGCGGCTTGTCGTCTTGGGCCCTTGGACCCTTCATGCAAGAGGCTCACCTAGAGCACTTCCACCTCTTCTCTGGTGATAGGTTCCTTAAGTTGGGAGAATTCCTTGCGTGCGTTGCATCATATGAGGATGAGGCATGGAGCAATTGCTGGAGACACAGGCTACAAATAGAGGATCAACACGGGCTTGTACCATTATTTTTCTTCAGTTGAGAGCCTCAACAAACATGTGCTTCATAAAACAAACAAAATGATGGAAGATCAATGAACTATGTGCTTGCAATAAGAACATTTAACCAAGAGGAAAACTTTGCTCTCGACTGAATCCGAGATCCAGCAAGCACTTCCCACATCATTGAACATTGCTACTCCGAAGAGACTAACCATGCGTCTGTGGAAAACGAATTTAGAGGTGTATTCCACAACTCTTGGGGTCAATAATTATAAGAAGATTATTAGCCTCTCAGCATCTCTTCTATGTGGCACAACACTTTATTGGTGGTCTCATGTAAATGACATTGAATTGGAGGAGGACAGTGATGTAGCCAGATCAATAGCTCACCTAGCCGCTCTGACATTGAAAGCATAGATTCCTCTCAAGCATATCACTCTAATGAGGCAAGATTCATTAATTCAATGAGAGGACTAGATGCAATTGTGCATGCAATTTCTGGATGTTTAAGGAAGCTCAACATCAATTACAGTCTACGAAATCAGCTAATCAACTACGTTGAGAGTTAAGCGTGGTGGAATACACACAGCATGTTTGTGAAATCATCATCGGTAATAAATGTGCCACCACCTAGCGAGATTTTATTATAACAATACCCTCAAATGTGAAATCTGGTGAGTAATTTCCATACTTGGCATTAGGGAAGACCTTCCACGAATGATGGTAGTAACTACTTGCATCGAGTGCAGTTATTTTGGTTCTGACATTCAAGAATACAACACCTTGGAAAACCAAGGTAGGTTTATTTTATTGTTTTGTTAAGGAGGAATTTCAAAGTCAATGGGAGCCTCAATTCTATTGGAGATTGATGTCAAGAATGACCAAGACCAACAGCTCAGCTTCTCTTGTTGAGAGCTGAGCCATATCTTGCATGGGCTGTCATAAGCATCATCAATGTCCCAAAACTACGAGGAATTTGTAGGGAAAGAAAAAGTAGGAGGCGGGAAGTTGTAAATGGAAGAATAGTATCAGGAATATCCTATTTGATTCAGATATCTACAGCGTCTAATCTCCGTTTGCACGGCTCATGATACCGCACAAGAGGTTTCCTAAGATCTCTAGGTTTGACGAACATGCAGAATGAAGTGTCAACAAAGGTACAAGTGCAACCGAGAGATAGAAAATGTTCTTAATTGGTAGCAACACTATTAGATGACATGTGAGTATCCCTCGTACCTGCTTAAACAATGACATGCTTGACAAGTTGGTTTTGAAGAATGAACCGTAGAAGTTTGAAGGGAGAACTGTCAAAACACGACTTTATCTTCTTCAACAAAAAAAATTAAAAGACATCCTCATTGGCCTCAAGAGCGACAAAACGTGTAGCCATATTGGAGGTGTTACTAAGACTCATTGAGGAGCTTGCAAGGGTTTTCTCAATTGAATTCCTCAATATTTACTTCCATAACATTACATCAACCAACAGATCAGCCTAAAGCCGGGTAGGATCAATATGCAAGGAGAGCTAGCGGACGAGCAGCCAAGAGCTCACCAAGCTAAAATATGATTTAAATGCGATGCTCTCGTAGGTCTTTATCTAGTCATCTATGTTACTATATGCCACCTTAGTGTGTCGTATCAAACACTAGACTGGGAAAATGCATGTATTTGTGGACTATCCCATGTTAGAGGAAATTTCCATGAGGAACTGCTACCCACTTCTGCTATGGTACGAGCTTTTATGCATTCATGAAGAGCAAGAGTGATCACCAAATTTGTTCTTTTCAGTGGTTAGACACAGACCATCATTTCCAGATGATTCACCCTCATGACATTTACCTACAAATCCTTTTGAATGGTTATTGCAATAGTACATAACATATGACTTGTTGTCGTCCTCTTCCTTAACGTACTGGTGTACCTCCACACAGCAAGGAACATAATGGACACCCAAAAATTTGTTCAACATAGAAAAATCACACACACAAAATCAATGCGTAACTTTGGCCGCCACTCAATCAAGTTTTTGGGCCACATCATTGACTGTGGAATAATATTGATTGACAAAAAAGTGTGCTTTCATTTGCTGATTGGCCAATACCCACCAACATTTGGGATGTTGTAGTCAAATTCCACGACCACTACCATCAATTTGCATAAATTTATGCTCGGGTGTCAAATTCTCTCTCTGGCCTTACTTCTGAAACCAAAGAGTGGGATTGGAGCAACAACTACGAACATGTTTTTATCTACAAACAAAAAATCTACCCTGGACATCCACCTTAACAATCTTAGATCACATGGTGGAATACGTTGAGGGTACTGACGTGTTTGACCAAGGAATGGGAGTTGTTGAAACTGTTGTTCAAAACAACAGTTTTGAACAACCAGTTGCACACATACGAAAAGAGCTATGTACGTTGGAGCTTAACTACGCAGTGCACAAGAAAAGAGTGTTGGTGGTTGTACATGCAATTTAGAAGGTGCAATTCCATATAGAATTCAAATGATATTGTGTCTTCCTCGGCCATCACGCCCTCAAATATTTCAAGAATTCAGAATATGAATTGTGTAAAAACTTGGTCTTTGGAGTTCTTTGTATACAAATTTGATTAAATTTGACATTGAGTACCAACACAAAAAACTTCTGGATGCTCTAAGTGGACGACCAAACTTGATGGCTGAGATCAATGCACTAGAGATTTGAGAGACACCCCTATATCAAGCAATTTCTGTGAGGGTTTACAAGGATTTATACAAGTACAAAAGGCACAATTTTTTCTTCAATTCACCACACTCCTTACAGTGATTCACTTACCAAGTTGTCTCACCTGTGAATGAAGAATTCTTAAAAATTTTGTTTGGGGATTGCCACAATATTGGACCAATTGGACACTTTGAAAATGACAAGACAGTGTAAGAAAGTCATAAAGTACTACGATTAAGAGAAGATTCAATTTGACATTGAAAACATTTACAAATGACACGATGTGTCTGAATGCTAAAATTTGAAACAAACCAAATTCTTGGAATTGTTTCAACCACTATGATTACTGGAAGGA
The DNA here is from genome assembly GCA_023375785.1 of Penium margaritaceum. Classification (NCBI taxonomy): domain Eukaryota; kingdom Viridiplantae; phylum Streptophyta; class Zygnematophyceae; order Desmidiales; family Peniaceae; genus Penium; species Penium margaritaceum. The sequence continues at coordinate 96,448 of SZWC01010814.1, forward strand.
CCATGGTCAAATATCCTCATGATGGTCGACTAGCTCTCCAAGATTAAAAAATTCATTGTATGAAGGTCCGTAGAAGACATTTTCAAGAAAACGACATGCCTATCCCTCAACATCATCACTTGAAAAGATGACATCTCCTCCATCAAGAAAGACCACGATTTCCACTTATGGATAGATTCAGGTGAGAAATCATAACTTGTTATGGAAGTTGGATTGAGCTGTCAACTATCTTCCCCATAGACCAACAGGTACATGGAGTGAACCAACGATTTTCTCGAACAAGTACTTTAACAATTGTGCAGCTAGCATGGAACTGACTTAACGGTCAAGCTACCAATCCCCAAGCTCCCATACAACTTTAGGGCTTGCACAGACACAGGTGAAGTCTCATTCATTTTGTTACTGTGCTTTATATATCCTTTGTATGTGTGTATGTGTATGTACATGTGTATGTATATGTATAAGTATCTGTACATGTATATGTATAAGTATATGTACATGTATATGTTTATGTATATGTATATGTATATGTATATGTACATGTATATGTATATGTATATGTACATGTACATGTATACGTATATGTATACGTATATGTATATGTATATGTATATGTATATGTATATGTATATGTATATGTATATGTATATGTATATGTATATGTATATGTATATGTATATGTATATGTATA